>QBDW01005281.1:0-144435 GCA_003261595.1 Maconellicoccus hirsutus | reverse complement strand
TTACTAAAATAGATAGAAATATGCGGTTTGTTCTGGGAGAAAGAAAATTTTATCTAGATTATTCTAGTGTGGATGATTTTCGTGTTAGGTTAATATTCAAACCCCGGAACACCCCGTATATACACAATATATTTTTTTATTTTGAAAAAACTTCGATTTTGAGGGGGTGGAACATCCATTAAAAGCTATAAAACGCATTTTGAGGGGGTCAAAGTGAACGAAAAATTTTGTAAAAAATATGTCATTTGAGTAGACAACCTCCACTTATGAACAAAATTTCAACTCATTCGATTGCAAATTCGCTAAAATAGAAATTGTAAGTGAAATTGCAATAGAAAGCTCACACTTTCTTTACGTGGGGCAACTGGGAGGTGTAAATGGATTCTAAAAATTTATTTAAATCAACCTACAGATTTTTATGATGAAACAAAAATCTTAATAAAAGTCGAAAAAACACGATGAAAATTCGAAAAATAACATCATTAAATATCCAATCTACTCAACGGTTTATTACGACGCTAAAATATACACCCAAACCGCATCAATATAACATTTACTCCCCCACGCGTCGTTTAGAATCACTTAAACGCCATCTGACCGCGTACACGGACAATATTAAACAACAATAAAAAGCCGAACGTAAATAATCCCGGGCAATTATTTACAATAAAATGCATCATAACCGGCGAAACGTCCGAAGGGTGTAAAGTAGACATAAATATCATTTACGGAATAAAACATTTATCGGCGCAAAAAAAAACGTAATATCGGTAAATATGTGGAAATAAAGGGCCAATATTCGACGATATCTGGAATAATACGACGATAAAAAGTCCATCGTTGGAAATTCCCGACTATTTATCAATGATATAGAAGTCGCAAAATCTTGGAAGGTGTAGCACGTTTGATGTTAAGTCATTTGATACGTCAGCGGATGCGTGAACACGTGGTCTTGATGTGTTTCAGAAGGGTGGCGATAAAAAATTGGCACAGAATGCACAGAATGGACGACAATAAGTAAAACCTCCCCAAAGCCCGCTCCTTTTTACGGGTCCGAGAATGTAACAACAGTTTTGCAAAATTTTGCTTATTGGGCAGTTTGTTTCATTTCGTTAAGTTCCGCTACGCTGTTTTTAACCGTTTAATATCCATTTCGGTTTTTCTACGATTTGGTCAACAAATTCGCGCACATACGGTTTGTATTAAATTGGCTGCCGTTTCGGGTGCGCGTTTTTTTTTCCTCTCGTATTCGCGCCTATCCGAGAAAAATCTCAAGAAAAATGGCTGTGTACGTTTTCTACTCAATTTAATTTTCTGAATCGGTAAATATAGCGATATTTCGTCAATGATAAAAAATACCAAAAGGGAATTTTTTATTAGTTTTTTGCCGCCGTATTCCGTAACGAAATCGGATACACAACGAGAAAAGGGTTAAGCTACCATGATCATCTCGAATGAATCCATCGACGCGACGAATTTCACGCTGAAATGATTCATAAGCTTTTTAATCATCGTCGCGTCGGAGTTCAACAAATAGCGAATTTTCATCGCGTAACACGTGAAAAATCACCAATCAACACGATGAGACGAATACGCGCCGGAAATTCAAATGTAAATTAATTTCCAACCTCGCGATAATCCCGTAATGAAAGTTTCCCCGAAAAAAAATAACCGACGTTTGCCGAAAAACGTTAAAAAGTCAGATACACCCCCTCGCCTCGAGTTTAATAGCCTGTCACTCGTTACCTTTCGCAAGGAATCTGTTTCATTCAGTCGAGTCGTCTTTTTATCTTCGCATTTTCAACCACCTAATGCCGACGATTGTTTTTCACGTGATTTTTTCCCCCTCGTTAACCTTTACGAGCTAATTAAATTACGCTTTTCGCTTGTATCGGATTATTTCGCGAGCTTTTACGTGTTTGTGACTTTTTCGACGACGTTATCGATTAAGTTTCCATTTTTGCGGCTTGTCGAGTCGCGAAAAATTTCAGGTTATCTTCGAGCTGTTTCCAGTGTATTATTTGAAATTCGAAATGTTAAGGTTTTGTTGTAGATAAGGGACAGCATCGGTGCCAAGATTTTTTTTCAAAGGGGGCAAGAGGGAGTTCTAATTTGATTTTCAACAACGATTTTCAAACTTGAAAAATTTTTAAATGAGGGATAAAAGAATCACTTGAGCGAAATGAAGAAAATTTTTACATTTTATCACATAAATGTCCAATTTTGATAATTTAAAAAGAGGAGGGGTTCTCATAGCAGGATTGTTTTGGGCGGAGAAGTGGTTCATTTTTATTCTCCGCGACGATTTTTATATTTGCAAGAATGGAAAATAAAAGTAATTGGTCAAGTGGAGGGGGATCACGAAAATAAGCATTGCCATTATTTCGGAGGAGGGGAGAGGGGGTTCTTTTCGTACGATTTGCTGAAAAGTTATTAAAAACTCCTCCCCTCTGATACCAGCATTGAAAATAAATAAGTGAAGAAGAAATTTCGAAGTAAAAATTTGAAGACGCAGGACTAATAATAATTAATTTAATACGAAAACCGTAAATGTTTTAATATGTACCTAATTCCAATATAATCAATTAATCAAATTTGAAATTTAAAAATTTATTATGAGGGGGTAAATTATTTTTGGTTTATTTTTCATCACATCATCGTTAAATTATTTTTATCATGATGGAAAAACAAAAGGAATTATTTTTTTGAAAAAAATTGCAGAAAAAGCTCAAAATAAAAATTTAAAAAACACATGAGGATGCTGCTCTAAGTATAAACCCTCGACTTGCATAATTTTTAAATTATGACAGGAGACGGAAAAATTCTCATAACTAAAGTTCCAACTGATGAGATCAATTTTTTAAATTTTGGTGAATTTTCAAACCGTTTTTTTGGGAGATTTTAGCACTTTATGATGAAAAAATCATTACCAAAAGCTTGGCATTCCTAAACTTTATTATTTTCAATTTCCACTAAAATATTTCAATTTTTAATTAATACTCAATTCTTCAAATAAAACATCATAGCAATTTATCAAAAATATAAACATTTTGGAAATTTTATTCGTAAAAATATATCATTTTTCATTGAATCAGAAAATTTTAATAAAAGTAACATCTTTGATTGGAACTCCTTCAATAACAATTTAAATCATTTTCTCAGATCTTCATATATTATAGGTTTTTTTGGGAGCTGCTCAAATTAGAATGTCGACGGTTTCATTTAATTTTTTATACGCCTCTCTTCTCCCTCCTTCATCAAAAATACAATCTTATTTTAATTATGCGACATTTTTATTTCCAATTTTTTTTAAAGCAATTATATTCACAATAGAAAAAATGTCTCCAGTGCTTTGCTAATGTAAGAGTTTTTTGATAAAAAGAGATTTATTATTGTTTTGCTTAAAATAGATTTCGAAAAACAAAAAAATGAAAAACAAATGAATTACTCTTTCTTCTTTTATGAGAAATTGTTCAAATTTTATAACAAAAAATACAATTTTCATCATTTTTGGACATTTTTTTTACATGGAATTTGCTCAAAAATCGTTTGAAAATCGATTGGTGACATTATCACCCAAATTTTTTCCTTTAAAACCACCATTTTGTGCAACTAAAAATAAAGTACACCCTAAATCATAAAAAAAATATATGTAGCATATTTTGTAATGAATTTTCTAAAATTAATAAATTGTTGACGTGTTTTCTAAAACTACTCAAATTTTTTCAAAAATTTCCAATAATTACTCCATCTTCACAAGAAATTTACAAATTTACAAAACCAAATAACGAAAGAAATGTTTTGATTAAATCGAAATATCACATCCCGATTCGAATAAAAACCTATACTTCAACGGTGAAATTTTTAAATTCCAATTTAAAAGTAATTTCTATTTTAGCCTATCAAATTTCTTGCAATTTTATTTTCAAACAGAGTAAAACACGAATTTCAAAGTAATTCTGGGTCTCTACCATGAACAAAAGTTAAAAAACAAAACACCTTCGTTGTATAAACACACGGTAACATATCTCTTGATAAATTTACAACCCACTGCATAAAATCTAATTTACATACTTAACGTGTTTATTTTCTTAAAACGTCTTTCGAGCGTGAGAATACAAGAGTAGGCTTATCCTAAAAACCTGGTTTTAATTTTCCAAAAGCCTTTTTTTCATTCACTAGGTCAGGTTCAGGGATTTGGGAGTTGGGGAAGTGGTGTGAGGGATAATGTAAAACCTTTATGAAGGTTTTTTTCAATTTTTTTAATAATTACATCAAAAGTATTAAGAATAATGCGTCATAATTATTCATAAAGATGCAGTAGTGGCGATATGAATTAATCTCATAATTGCGAATTTATTTTTTGTATTTTTAGAGTTTTTTTTATAATTATGAATCTGTAGTAATAATGCAAAATGATTGAAAATTTTTCATTTAATTTTATTATTTTTATGATTTCAAATTAAACGACTAATTTATTCTAGTTTGATTTTTTATTTTTTAACAAATAAAAAGTATTAAAATACCATTAAATCATTTCAGCTCATTTAACCCAGATTTCATCAATTTACGTATAAATGTTAAATAAAAAAAATCATCCAAAATTATCAAATATCACGACGTAAATTCATCAAATATCTCTTCACAGAGAATACATAATTACGACCTCATAGAAATAGATACTCGTTCATTTATCAGGCAAAATTCCTTATCAATGCTCTAATATTACACGATATTCCTTATTTCTATGCAAATATATATTTAATAGGCCAAAACATGGGATCAAAATTTAATGTAAATGTAATGGTATTTTCTTGACTGATAATTAAGGCAGAATTTACAATCCGCAGACGAAAAGATCATTTCTTATGTGGGTCAATTTCGGTGGAATTTTGTAGGGTTCATCTTCAATATTCTAATTTTGTATCAAAAATAAAGAAACATTAAAGGCACTTTTTAAAAATAAATAATTCAACAATTAAAACAGTAAATTAATTTATAAAAATACCTAAATATAAAATAAATTATAACTATTGAATTAAAAAACATTCAAAAACGAAAAAAAAATAGATAAAAAAATATCAAATATCAAAAAATTTTTAAATTAATAAAAAATAAAAATAAATTTAAAAAAATGTAAAAAATTTACAACTAAAAAAATAAATTAAAAAATAAACTCAAAAATTTTTACAAATACCACAATAATAAAAAAAAATTTACTCACCGGTTCGAAAATTCGCGACGAAACGCCGACGAAGAACGCTACCTGGATACGTCGGACGATCACGAATGAACGCGAGATAAAGAACGAGAAAAAAAGCTCGGAACTTATCAAGGAGCACGTGAGAGAAAAAATGCGCGTGGTACGCGAATCGTCTGCGTTAACTGCTTCGGTAAACGCGTCTGCTATCCGATGTCGACTGTCGACTGTCGAGTGTCGGAGTACTCAATGTAACAATACAGCAATATTTAGCCACGAAGGATCGGGAGGCAGGGCTTTACGACGTGTGTATTATTATACGCACGCTTTATACAGCATAACAGCATCACTTTTTAGATACGTGCCCATTGATTATTTATTTGATACGGCGGCAAAAAGGGAAAGACCAGAGTGAAGAAATCTCGTGACCAATAATTGCAGAATGCGCAAATATCGCTGATAATGCGGATATCCCGTGAAATATTTTAACTGCATTTTTACCTCTTCAAATGTCATCTCATTAATTTTTTAACCTTATCCGCATCTCGTTTTGAGAACGTATTTTCAATTTGATTTTTCGTTTGGGAGGGTTTTTTAAAATAATTTTATTTTTGGGATTTTAAAAATTTAATATTTTTTATTTATCAAAATAAAAAAAGATGATAAATTTCACACGCGAAATTCCCCGAATTTATCTTCTCGATTTATTTTTAACCTTGAAAAATCTCACGAACCTTCGAATAAAAAAAATTCCTACGAAGCAATAAATCAAATAATTTTTCGGTATTCTTACATTTCACAAACTCGAGAAATATCTCCCACCCTTTTCGACTAAATTGATACGAGTAATTAAATCGCGGCACATGTAGGGACTTTGAAAATCCATAAAAAAAGAGCAAACAATGATGAATACGATTATACGAACAAGGTCCTAAGGATAACCGAATACATGGACATGGAAAGTTAGAGAAATGCGAAACGCGTTAATAAACTTATCATAGACGGTTCCCCTCTTTAACACGTTAATATGTGCCGGCCAAATTGTTTCTAGTCTGCAATAAATAACAGAAGGGATTTATAACAACGACAACCGTGGATACGGCGATCTGCGAAATCCTCAGGATTCGTTTTTCCTTTTATAATCACGCGGAATACGACTCTTTCCAAGGATCATTTTCGTTTGACCGTTTTCCACTTCGTAAATTTATAATTATTATCGTGTAAAATTCAAGGTACGTTAGAAGGGTTAATTTATTACGATGTTCAAATAGACGTACCATTTGATTAAAATGCTGGAAAAGGTAATAGAAACGTATGCAATTTATACATCATTTTAATTTTTCTTTAAACACTTTGAAAGTCAACTTGTATTTATACTTTTATATTTAATAAAAAGAATCACCATCTCAATATAACACTTCTTATTCGGTTTTTTTTTTCGCACCTGAATCGTTCAAGACCGAAAAAAAACCTTTAGAATTTTATGCAACGAACTCAGGCTTCCTTTTACAATCTCCTTTATCAGCTAGCCACGAATAACAAGATGTGACACGTCGTTTTTCTTCCATAATCTGTCCACCTGCTCTTCGTTTATGAGTTGTCATTTCACAGTGCGCTTTGTTCTTTCTAAAATATTTGATAACATACGAAAGATTAGCTCGACACTCATTACTTTATTCTTAACGGACTTATAGACCGGTATTATAAATATCCTTAGGGTAAAATAGCGATATATTTCTTCTCCGGTGGATACGAAACCTTAATCTATCTTTGCAAAAAAAAAACCGTATGTGATTCTTTTTTATTTTTTAGACATTAATCGTGAATTCGCAATAATCATTTTTTTGGCGCGGAGTAGAAAATGGCCGAAAATGATGGTAATACAGATTGATATTAGTTGTGAATTAACGAAGATATCTGAATATTTTCACTTGCAAATTTAGGTGAATTTAATATTAGTTGTGTATTTTGCTTCACGTTCTCGTATTATTTTTAGTTTTGTTATATTTACAGCAAACTGATTAGGCAAAATATACGTCATGTATTTTATTTGATATTTTTATACTATTTTATTTACGGCAAACTGGTTATGCAAAATATTCGACATTTTCACATTATTTTATTCTTCTTTGTGATATTTACGGCAAACCGATTAGGCAAAATATACGTCACGTATTTTATTTGAATTTTTATCATTTTATTTAAGGCAAACTGGTTATGCAAAATATTCGACTTGTATTTTATTCGACATTTTCACATTATTTTATTTTTCTTTGTGATATTTACGGCAAACCGATTAGGCAAAATATACGTCACGTATTTTATTTGAATTTTTTTGTCATTTTATTTAAGGCAAACTGGTTATGCAAAATATTTGACTTGAATTTTATTCGACATTTTCACATTATTTTATTTTTCTTTAGGATATCCACGGCAAACTGATCAGGCAACCTTTCTTGCTGGTAATTTCTTGTATGTAAAAGGTATTTAAATAATTTTGAAATTTATTAGAAATATTTGAAATTTTTAGAATATTTACTTTTTTATTAAAAAATTGAGCATCATATTCTTTCTTTTTCTATTCGTTTTTTTTAGTCTTTTTCCAGACTCTTTCCATTTTATCATTATTATTCATTAATTGATCTATCATACAAACACCCAATTGGTCAGACAACACATCGATCATACTTTCACTGAACAATTTATTCGCCAACTCGGCAACACCAAAAACGAACCGGTTAATCCGCTTATTTATTACACTCCCGCGTTAACTATTTCGAACATATTTTGTAAAATTTATTACAACTTCATAAAACCTTCGCCATTTCTCCAAACATAGTAACTTCTCGCGAGAAAAAAAAATTCAAAAAATTTTCAAATTATCATAAAATTGTCATAAATACTCGCAACTAGTTCTCGAAGAAATGGCCATTGAAAAACTTGAACAATGTTCCCAATCAAGACGTTCAGAAATAACGCAATACGAAAAAGTTAAAACCTTTTAGAATTAGCTATTCAGCAATACGTTATTTTAACGCGTGCAAAGGTAAAAAAGTACATAGCTGGTAATAGCGCTGTAAAGAAAAAAAAACTTTCATATTAAAAGAAGTGCTCCGGCTTTTCGATAAAACGTGAGACACAATTTCCCATGAAAGAAAGGCATCTTTTCGGAAGTTATACTAATATATTATGGACGAAATGTAAACAGAAATTTTGCAATTTCAACTCTGCTCACGTTATATTCACACATCTTGCAGTATTACATTAGACAAACTGGAAATCGCTCCCCGTAGATAGCTACATTCTAAAAACAATGTTTCAGTTCTAGGAACTTTTACGGCGTCTTTTTAAAATTTTGTATCGTCCACGCATAATACAGATGACAAAAAGATTATAAATTACAAACAAACTAGCGTAGTCGACTGTTTTTCTAATTCCGCGTGCGTTTTGTGTTTATACGCAATGTTTTGTGTGAAAATTGATTAAATTTTTTGTCCGTTCATTTTAGCCGAGTACTTTCGCTTCGAATTAATGATCGAGAGGGCTCAATACGCCGGTTAATATTTTATATAACTTTTTTTAAACTATAAAAAGTCCTAAGAACGATAAAAAGTATATATGATAATGTATACAATAATAATTTATAGAATCAGATATCTTATTTATAGAAATATACGAGTATTATTTCGTTTTGTGCAACTAATAACGTTATTTGTTAAATTTCGATATTTTTTTTGTATATTTATGCGAAAAATCTACGCAAATTTAATTTAATGCTTTAAAAATCCTCAATATTAACGAGAAAAAAATAACTACCCCATATTTGCTGGATAAATCGACAATTGAGGACTTATTTTTCAATGTTTGATGTCTAACTCCAGAAGGAACGGCTTAACGAAAATATCATTAATAACATAACTGGTAGTAAATTTTATGAGAAATAATTTTTATTATTATGACTTTTTTTGTCAACCCATTTCTTCTGGAGTTAGACGCAAAACATTTAAAAACAACTCCCCATTATCAATTTATCAAGCAAATATTCATCTTTTGTTATGTACAATTTTTGCATATCTCTTCAATGTTTCGAATTATTTTGGAGAAATTTTATTTTACTGGTTTTGCCTCAAAAACACGCTCTGCTCAGAGCTAACTGGAAGACCACAGGTTGACTAAGGGGGAAAAATTTTGGAACAAAAGTTGTAGAAAATTGAGAGAAGTACAATATTTATTATAACTTTCATTGAATCCCTTCAAGTTTTTGAGATATCAAGGAAAACCTTCATTTGAGGAGGTTAAAAAATAAAAATCCCCGTAAACAAAAATCTCCACGCTTATCGATGGAGCTTTCTAATGCAGCTGCAAGGAAATCCTCCAGAGACTTCTTTAAAAAATCGTTTCTGTATTTCAGCTCTTTTTCTAAATCTCGTTGGCACTAATTTTAAACAGAAAAATACATTCATAAATTTTTTGCGAAACAATAAAAATATGCTTATCGCGTCGTCACTCAATATATCCCTTTTAAACTCACCCCGGATAAAACGAACCATCGAAAACCCAACGATAACCGCGTTTCTTCGGTTGAAATCAAAGCGCTAATTTCCATTTTCACATCTGACAACACTTTACACGCGTAATCATGAATTTTTTGTATTGTTGTATAGTTAAAACATGGCAGACTTGTACAAATAGTTCGTTAAAATTATTCCATTCGTTCATTAAGAATAAGGGATGATGTGGGAATGGCGTAAAAAAAAAAGAGAGAGGAAAACCTAAACAGTAAAAATCGTAGTAACTTCATTATCGGTTAGGTATTCAAATAAGAAAGCAAAATAGAAATAAAAACAAAAAGAAAAGCGAAAGACGAAGAAAAAAAAGGAAAAAACGACGAACGAAACAATAAAAAAAAAAAGAAACGAATCGCTATAGAAATTCAAACACAAGCAAATAGTATGTTTTGGCGGTCGGCAGTTTTGATTAAAATTCAGAAGAGGAAGCTAATACAACGAATTTGCATAAGGCAGGAGTTTCAGTTTGTTTCATTGGAAATGCGAGAAAGCAATTTCAGTTCACCATTAATCAATAATTGGCTTTTGTTTTATGCTATTAAAAGAAGCAAGAAACATCTTGGATTTACAATAGTCGGATTTAAAGGGGTTATAGGTAGGAGGGGAGCTACAAACAAGATGAGATATTTCACCCTTTGCCGTGCGGCTGCCGAATACGGGAGAGGTGGCGGTGGTATAACAACAAGCCCTGTGGGCTTCACCGCCTTCTGCCTACCCTGCCGTTTACCTCTTATATACTCTAACTACTAACGACCCTTGGGAACAATTGACTCAATATGCGCTTTCTACTTCACCGCCGTCGTTTCTTCGCTCTATTCCTTTCATACCGATTCTAAAAGTTTGATATGTCGTTCATTTCCAACTTTAAAATAACCATACTAACTGCAGTTATGTAGCTGTTTTTGTTAACTGATGTGCGTTAAAAACAACCTTCATTAATGTGCCACGTTAATTCGCTAACGTGTTTTTTATACGTTTTCGTAAATGCCTTAAAGGCGACATGTTTCTTTTTACAATTGCCCCGAAAAACCTCCTCAAGATGTTTTACTATTTTAACGATAAAATCGACGGCTACGCGTAACTGACCTAAGACGAAAATTTCGACGAAACCGTATCGTTTACTTTTTGCATAATTCATCGTCAACTTTAAAGCACTCGAGTCGAATTTCCATTGAAAATTTTAATACTTCTAAGTCGACTCGGTCTGAATACATTTCCTTCTTTCACGCAATTTATTTCAATTTCGTCCAGATGAGGTTTCACTACTCGAGTACCGGTAAGCATCAATCAACGAGGATTAAAGTTGTAAAGTTGCGAGACGGACTATTTCAAGGTTGCACCTTCTTCGCTCCCGGCTCCTTTTTCGTCTTTCGTCTTCAAAATGAAGGCTAAACATGAGCACTTGCTCATCAATTTTATAGTCTGCTGTAATAAAGACGCTTTCCGATGGAATGAACAAAGATGTACGTTTGAAAAGTGTTTAAAATTTTTCAAGATTTTTACTGCTAATAAAATCCTAAATTAGTTTTGTTGCGTGAAAAGACTTTTGTTCGTTTATTTTTTAGTAGTGAAGCATGTGTTAGGATGTTAGGTATTTATAATATGAGGTTTGGAAAGCTGATGTTTTGTGTTTTTTGACATTAACTTATTCGTGGTACTTTCGTTGCAATCAACAAACTTTAGCATTTTTGGTGACGTCAACAAAAGGACTATGAACCACAGTATTATTGTTGACGTCAACAAGAAGACTACGAATCATAGTGCTTTTGGTGACGTCAACAAAAGGACTATGAACCACAGTATTATCGTTGACGTCAAAAAGAGGACTACGAATCATAGTACTTTTGGTGACGTCAACAAAAGGACTATGAACCACAGTATTATTGTTGACGTCAACAAGAGGACTACAAACCATAGGACTTTTGCTGACGTCAACGAAAGAACTATGACTCGGACATGAAACTTTTTTAAATCCTGGAATAAACAAACGATTTTTTTTGCAATTTCGATTAATCTAAAAATACCTAAACACGGAGCTTTCGGGAGCTAAGTTGCAGTTTCGATGCAATCAAGGTGGTTGGCCCCTGAACCCTTCATCAACTTAACCACCAATCATTTATATCTCATTTGAAACCTAGGTATACCCCAACCCCGCCCTCCAATTCACCGAGAATACACGTTTCCAACAATTTCACCAACTTGTAAAAATCATACTACACTGTAGAACGTTGCAAAAAAAACTCAAGATGGGCAAGCACTCACACTTATCGTGCGGCTTGTACCACTGACACGTTAATGTAACATGTCGGAGAAAAACAAAAAAAAAGAAGTGAAAAACTGTTAACGTGGTACAATGTCAAAGAAGCTGTTTTACTTCAGACAACCGATTATAAAGCAACAACTCTTTGCCGTACTTGCTTTGAAAATGTTCTTTGTGAAGTACGTTTTTATAGTATGTTAGGTACTCTTTCGTTTACAATACAATTACGTTGGTTGGTTGCTTTTACTAGATAACAAAGTGAATTTTCCAACAGTACAATTATTAGCTCAAACTACCCATCGTTCACCTAAACACCGAAATTTAAATTACTACATCTTTGAACTATTTGTAAAATCAGTATGAAAAAGCATACAGTTTTCGCTTTAATGTTACATGCAAAAGTTCCTTTTTCCCTTTATAATTTTTTTAACATTTGAGAAATGAAAACGATTAATAAAACTTCTCATAAGCAAATTCCCAAATTTCATTCGCACATGCGAATTACCAGACGCGATGGTAAATCTTAATCATAATATTTGTATTTTCCGATAAAAAATGGAACATCTGTTTCGCCAACGTTTTTATTTATCTATAAGGTAGTTTTTACTTCTTCCGATGCTAAAAAAAAAAAAAAGAAAGAAAAATTAGCGGGCAAGGGTAAATTGATAAAGGGGGGATTAAAAGAAGAGGTAAAACAAAACGGCGGCAGAAGTGATTGTTTCATTCTGTTCGTTCGAAATGAAGTAATAGCATTAGCCCATACACTTGTGTAACTGTCACTGGAACGCATTCATCATTGGTTAATTTTTAATTAAAAAATCCGGCAACGCTGCGATTAATCATTTTAATCTACGGACATTCTTTCATTTAACAATTCTGCCGTCGTACTTTTATTAAAAGAATTTATTAAAAATTCTAAAGAAATTTACCTAAAAAGCATGATGAATCTTCGCTTTTTATTCTTTATTTTTTCGGCGGCGCTTTTTTTCATGTATTTTCAGTACCGTGTGGAGATATCGGAGCGAAATTTCTCTCCGATCGTCGAATACCTTCGGAAGCGGCATTTTCAAAGATATTAAGCGATAATTTGTCGACTTCGAGGAGACGTTTTTTAAGGGGAGGATTTTTATGGGTGGGTTTTATCGTTCAAATAAGCAAATCGAGGTGAGAAAAATTCTATAAAAATTGACCTTTTTATAAAGCGAATTAATTGTATTAGTATGAGAATATTTTAATTGCTATGGGAGGGAAGGCGATAACGTAGCATTTTTAAAATCAAATGAACAGTTATCACATATTTTTTAAAACCAACAACCCCCACATGCATTTTATGTTTTAATTTTTATAGATGCATAAAATTTTCAAGTCAATTTTTCAATTTATTCGAGAAATTTTAGCTAAATTTTGAAATGAAGAGGATTTCAAAAATAAAGATGTCATACATTTTGGCAAATGATGAGACGATATTGTTGCGTAATTCGATTGTAGCCGATTCACTCGGAGTACGTCTTTGTATTTGGCGAGATCCACATTTCAGATACGCCAGACGTGTAGTAACGCGTGAAAACTATAATTACTCGTAATAACGCGTAATTACAGGTAAATACAAGAATTATGGGAAATTGAAATTACTCGAAATCACCAAAATAACCAGTAATTATCGGTAACTAGTTAAATTACCAGTGATTACCGATAAATACTAAAATTACTGGTAATTACAAGTAAATACCAAAATTATGAGTTATTACCAGTGAATACCAACATCAGTAAATACTAAAATTCCGTGTAGATGCACTTGTATGTAATTACGAGTAATTACCGTAATTTTGTGTATTTACAAGTAATTACTGAAATTTTATGTAATTATGAGTAATTATTGCAATTTTGAGTAATTACGAATTTTTACCAGAATTGTAGGTAATCATGAGTGACTTCTGAAGTTGTATGTAATTACGAGTAATTACTGTGATATGCTTCTCATCAAAATTTTAGTTTGACAAATTTTTGTAAATAAATCTTTTTAAAATCAAATTCCTTTTGATAGAAATAGACAAAGGTAATTTTCTAAAAATATTCTTTTTATTTTTCTAAAAAAAAAAAATACGTAGGTAGTTGAACGATTTTCATTTCAAGAAGAACGATTTGTTGACCTTTCTATTTTCGGTAACTCACTGAGTGGATTCGGCTTCATGGTACTTGGGTATTTTCATTTAACACTCATTGACACTCGTATCCTCGTATAAAACCACTTTTTTAGCTTATGATATCGTATACTTTTCTTTAATTTATCATATCGACCTATTTTACATTTTTTGAATTTTTATTTCAAACCTCTTTTATTTTTATTGTGATTTTTTTTTTCATCGAGAAAATACTCCTTAAATACATGATCACTCTCTAAAACTTGAAAAAAAATCAACAAGTCATATGCAGTGTTACCAATTTTGAATTTCGAATCACTAAAAGCAATTAGCTCGATTCGACAAAATATTTAAAACGTCGTATGCTTATAAAACCAAACTTTTCTCGTGCTTCTTCGAGCCATACTCCAAAGTCTACGCAAATACCCCCCGCACCTCCTTTGCTGTCGTTTAAAACCACGTCTCTTTTACGATTTGCATCCGCACACATCAATTTCCTCAACTCCTTCGAACATCATCGCGACCCTGCGCCATAGAACAAACAGCCACCGATAAAATACCCTTTTCAACTTCGACTTCATCAAATAATCACAACAGTACGTCTAAAAACTCCGGAGACTATTCGAGTATATGCTTTACACAAAATACTATCTTGGGACGATATCCGTACTTTGATAAAATACGTCCACATGTGATTTTATTTTTTGTCAACGCGAAAGATTCTAATTGTACATTTGTTAAAAAACAATCGTATAAAAATATTCTCGTTTAATTGATTTTTTTTGTCTTATTTACCGATGTACGCTACACAATGCATGAAAATTCCTGTTGAAATTGTAACTTTACAAACGTTATGATTTTTCCAGTTTTTTCGGATTTTTTTTTACCCTTTCGAATATTTATTTTGTATAGGAAAATTTAATTCGTTACGGCGACGGTCGCGTGCGGGGTGTTATTTGTTTTTAAATATTTGCTATTTTATTATTCTACAGGTACGTCGCGACTTGGTGAAAAAAAAAGTCGCGATGAGGGAGAAAAAAAAACAATGGCGGATACGAAAAAACCCCAAGGTTATTAAACTCGGGAGCGCGTTATACGATAAAGATATGTAAATGCGGCCGTCGAAGGAAGTACATCGACGAAAAAAAAATGTTTATCGGGCGGTATTGTCGAGGATAACGAGAGGCTATTATTCGAGTTAAAAAGTAGTTAATTATTTCAACGGGATTTGTGTATATGCGTCGCGTAAATGTGGAAAATACGAGCTAGTTTCAAGGGTTGCTGTTTATCTTGCGTTAAGGGGTAACGCGCATTTTACAAAACACCGTTATCGAAACTCACACCTACATAAGGATACGGGTATATGACGCGGGGGGGGGGATTCATGTCGGCGTAAACCGAGAGGTCGGTGGTAAAAGATAAAGTGACATTCGGGAAGTAATACTCAGAGGGTTGCTATATATATATATTCTTGCAGTTTATCACTTTTTGCCAGTCTAAACAAGAATTTGGTCTGGGTCCAGCAAGTAGCCGCACCATTAGCAACGAAGTGTGTCGGCCATTTGGACCGAAGCTTGCCAAGTCAGCAGTTGTCTTGCCGCATGCCTTTTCCTTTCGAGAATTTAAACTTTTCCTCTCTTGTTTTCGTGATGCCCTGTTTAAACAATATATACCGCACAAAAATCGACACTTTTTCTTACCAACACATCATTTGGCACATTTTTTATTCGGCGGTTTTACGCTTTAATGTCGTTTATTTTTTAACGCAGTGTTACCTTTTTTTTCTACGTCTTGATCACGCGAATATTTTTTTCGTCCGTTTCACCGATGACGCTCGAGTATAAATCCTACACGTTAAACGAAACTTTTTCAATTGCGAGCGAAAAAAGCAAAAAAATTAATATAGCCTCATTCAACGACTAATAAAGTTGCTTCGTAGCCGCACCAAAATACCAACACTTAAAACTTTCAAAGCTAAACCGTGTTATTAAAAAATTAAATATTTATATGCCGCGAAAGTTTGGCAATTACTTAACAAATTGGATATACAACTGCAACCAAAAACACTTAAGCACTTTATTACTCCTAATTCCGCCTCATTCAAGCATTGCTTTTTTTCCAACTCCGGATTCGTGTAAAACCTAAACCGGTATTTAAGCGTAAAAAAAGCCCCGAATTACATCTACAAATATTTATTATCGTAATAAATTAAAAAATCATTCGAGTAATTTCAAATCAACTAAAATTTCACTTCTGTTTAGTCTCAGCTAATTTTTCCATCTCTTCTAATAATTTCTTCTCTTCTTCTATTATTTTTAATCGGTCGGTTTTCGTTCCCGGGTAATATTTATTTACCGGCGATTTATCAATCCCTTCGAGTTCTTTTTTCTCTTTTTCAATGGCCGCTAATCGAATCCTACGCGATATTTTGTTATATTTTTTAACCGTCGAGTTGAACTCTTCGTCAGTTTCTGAAAAAGGCAAAAATGTAAATCGACCGTCTTATCGGGTAAATATCTATTAAAATAGGAATAAATAATATCACGTAGTTACCTCCTTCTGAATCCGATATGATCAACGGTTCGTTCAAATCGTTCGTTTGCCTATAAATCAAATTAATTAAGTTTTGCAACGATACCTTTAAAATGCTAATGAAAAGCGTACTAAAAAAAAATTCATCAATGTTTAGTTTAAGTTATATAACATTTACAATTGCTAATAAAATTTAAATTCCGTACCCTTCTTTTTTACCCAATTCCACCATCTCGATTTCTTCTTCTGTTTTGCTCTTCTTGTTTGACATTTCGACTTGAACGAGTTACTTGGAATTTCGCGAAAATATATTTTATTAAACGAGTAATCGGGATGGAAAAATTTACCGAAGTTTATGAAACGTTGGAATGTTGATTGTCGAAGGTAATCAAAACGAAAAAAGTTGATGGCCATTTATTAGCGAAATTTTCCATCGTTATGAATTGGGACTGTCAAGCAAAGCGTCATCTGGTGGTAATTGATGAAACTAACGAGGAGGTACCAACGAGAAGTCGATCAGTGTAATCATACACATATGATTGCAAAATTTCAGAAATTTACTGGCAATTTTTAATTTCCGACTTCTGGCGGTTTATTATTGAACTCACGAAGAGGCAGTGGCGTAAATACGGGGGGGGGGACAAAACCCCTCCCAGAGACCCGTTGAAAAATTTATTTCTTATTAGAAAAATCAGCAATCCCAAATCGAGTTTTTTGACTCCAAAAAAATCGCAAAATAATCTTGAAATTATTTCAAACAATGACCCATCTTTCAAAATCAGTACATTTTGAGAAAAAAATTGTTTGAATGACGAGTTTTATTTTGAAAAAAATATATGACATTTTTGGGGTCAAAAATACATCGAAAAAATGAGGTTTGAAAATTTTGCCGAGTGATATAGACACTTGAAAAAAATAAATAAAGTCGAAAACGCCGGTTTAGAGGGGAAAAAATTGGAGTGGGGGTCGTTGATTTTCTCATGGAAGACCCTTGTGAGGGTCTACCATGTACTAAAATTTCAATTAATTCCATAAACTGTAGTTTGAGAAAAAAATTCCTATCTGATTTTCGAAAAGAAATTAATTTCTCGAAAACTGGGCGAGAGGGGAGCTGAAATTTTGGTCATGAACGTTTCTCGATGGTACCCACCTAATACTCAAATATTATAAAAATCTAGATCCTGAGGCAGATCGCCAATGCTTATCTGCCTATAGCCTTTGTAAAAATATACATTTAACTTTTTTGTTTTATGATTTCTTCCCCCCCCCCCTCAAAAAGGAATATGTAGTTACGCTACTGCGAGGAGGTACTGCACATTAGCGCTCCAACAGATTCTTGCCAGTCCCAATAGATATTTGATCAAAGTATAGGAGATGAGATTCCATTTTAAAGATTTTTTGACAGAAAGTAGAGTACTGAATTTGTGACGATTTTTTCGATTTTATGTGTCATAGTCAAGACATGAAAATGTCAAAAAATGACCAAAACATTCTTTTACAGTAATTGGTCCCTTTTTTTTGCAATTTTTCAAAAATAAAATTCATTTTTACATTTGAAAAAGTTCTTTGCAATCTAATTTTTAAAAAATGGAATTTTGAGAAATGCTTTATAACAAATAAAATAATGAATTTAAACAAAAAAAAAATCTCGAACGAACATAATGTTTATACCTAATTTACCTAAAATACGATGATTAAATATTGCAATTTAATTGCTTCTACCATCGGCGAGTATGCAATTGGGAATTTCTAGGAAACCGTAACATACCATCTGAAAATATGGTAACTAAAAACACGTGACAAAGCACGAGCTTTCCGCATGTTACAAATATCTAATTTCCATTGTAACTTAAGTTAAATAAATGAAATGAAAAAGTAATGTTTATTTTATTCTTGATCAGAAAAATCATCTCGGATAATCTTCATTGACATCGTAGTGAAACTTTCTCAGTAGATCACACCAAGACCTAAAAAATGAATAAAAAATCACCCAACTAAAATCATAATCGGATATCGAATCAATTCAAGCTCAACTTACCACATCAAAATTCCCCTCAATACGTTTACGAACGCTTCGACGGATCGAAAACACCTCGAAAACGATAACCACAACTCCATTCATCATTTATCAACATACCCCGAAGGAAAAACGTTCACATCGAACACGAAATCAGTAACGTTTCGCGTACAAACAATACGTTATTTTAAAGGCGCAAGATTCCGCGTACTTTAGCAAAGCGGACGGACCGAGGTAGCGAAGGGGACGAAAAATATGCACAATATTTTTCGAATTTCACGTTTTTACGAGTCTCGCGCGCTAATCTCGTCGTCCAAAGTAAATCATAAATTTTACCTCATAATTCAAAAAAGAATATAAACCAACCTAACGAACATACCATTTAAACAGCTGTGTACGTCTTTTTGTGTATTCGATAATACTTTTTATATTTTAAGGCAGAGCAAGGTGTAGGAAGAAAAAAAAACTCGAAGAAAGTTACCAACATCTTATTACAATGACTTTTGGACTCGTACATTTTCCATTTGCAGCGCAGTTTAAAAGATACCGTTAAATGAAGTTAAAGACGATTTTCCCACCCTTGTTGAAACTTTTAAGGGTAACTGGAATACAAAACACGGGCAATTTTTACCCCCCATTATAACGTTCCGGGGCGACATTATATTACCAAATTTATACTTCCATTTCTATAGTTTCTCGATTCTTGCTTCTTTTGTATAAATCGTTGATTTAGAGAGGAGAAAACGAATAAAACTAAAAAAGAAAATTTATAAAACGAACGTTTACGTTTCACTTATAAAACAATACTTTTCTTTTGTTTTACGTCGGTAACCTCCTTCGAACGGTGGGGCGCTACGGAAAAAAGAAATAAAATATTCAATTAATTACGAATCGGTTCATTTTTTAATTAAATTATTCGTCCGCTGGCACTGTACAATAAGCTAAGCAGCCAGCTTTCAACTTTCAACTTGTTATTGTTATAATGGTAATATGATATAACTTTTAAATTCTGTCACTTGGAGCGACACCCTGTTGAGGAATGTCCAAGTTTTTCCAAACAAAAAACTTTCCAATTAAACGATTTCCCTTCTAGTTCTCCTTTTTTTTCATAACTTTTCCATTTTAATTAATAAAACGAAAAAAAAAGAATTTCTCCTTTAATTTCTTTACTTTCCATTTTATTTGTATATCTAACCTTGCACTCATCGGTTCTGACGAGATTCGTTATACGAAACTCTGACAATTAAAAAATTTTCTTTCTTTCATTTTTCCAAAACTAAAAAAAAAATCAGTGGTATTAAAAATATCTTAATGATTCGTCATTCTTAATATAGGTAATTATAAGGTAAGAAAAAAGCCCAGTCTTTGATTTACCCTCGCTCTGGAGATATCTATGCCCGTATTATACACCGAGATTCATTTAGTTTTACGACCATCCAGATATAGCGAGTTCAACCCTCGTAATACTTAAACTACATGGTTTAGTTCACCTCACCGATATAGCACCTTTTCCGCAATGGAATTAGGATTATAGTCTTAGTTTTAATTCATTGGTTTCTATGGGTTATTTTTTTTACCCAACTGTTGATATATTCGGCATATGCTGGTGTTTGGAATTTGCCAAAATATACGAAAAACACTCAACGCGTATTTGAATACCACTGAAATTAATATTTTTGATCGTCGATGTGCTATGGCTCGTATAGCGCGCTCGAATTACTCGCCGATTTTAATTAGAGCACCTTTGCTATGACTTGCATTCGTCGAACGATCAAATTCGAAATATTTTAAAAATAGTTTTACGCGAATGATTAATTAAAAATAAGAAACTCGAAAGGGTTTGCTTTTTAATTAAAATTCGCGTATAACGAGCAGTCACGTCGAGTAAAACGTTACGTATTTTTATAAGAAAAAAAAAACGAATACCAAACGACGCCGTTTAATAGGCGAATATGCTATAAGATATACTAATGAATTATGCGTATGGAATATATAAGCCTAATCCCGATATAACATTACAAAGGTAATGTAGTTATAAATTCTAAAAATCCGAAGCATAGAAACACAACAAACTGAATAAATTACTAGTTAAAGCACACATATAATGTCTAATATATTTCCAATAACAATAAATTTATATAAAAGAGTGTACATTCTATATTTAATAGGCTATACGTCAATTTTATGAGTACTATTAATACAAACTTCCCAGGAATAAGGCTTTTGTAGACTGTTGCGTTGCAGTTTTTTTTTTTACTTGTACGAAGAAGCAAGCTTTTTTCGAATTCAACGACAAACGCAATGTACCGCTTAAGCGAAAATCGCTATTTTATGGGTATTTTAAGAACATCATCATTTTATGAATTGTGGAAATTCCGCCGGTAATAAATTCACCTATTTTAAACCGAAACACCCCTTGAAGCGTTCGATGATAACAGTTTTTATATCTTTTAATCGGACGACCATTTCATGTGAACAAATGGCCGTCGCAACAGGCCTGTGCGAAACCTATTTTTGAAATACTTTGTTTTTTCACAACAGAATCATCCTTCAGCCGTGATGACAAATTGATCAGCTTCGGCGATGTTAATATGATCGTGAAAATACACGATTCGCGAATCTCTGAATGAAAGAAGCGTGATTCGATGATCGTAAAGTTCCTTTGAATTGGTAATTGAACAGTCCGTGGTGGTTGTAGATGAATGTGATACTATGAACATAAAACGTAAACCTTTGAAATAGTTTCAACAACGTTGCATGGTTAACAAATATTTTTGTTTAAATCTTCCACAAATAATTACCCGTTCATTTGAGCTTTATCTTGATAAGATTCGAGTTCGTTTCGCTTGTTCAATCGATTGGATTCAAATAAATAAATCACTGGCTATAGAAAAAAACAACGAAAATTATCACCCAAACAAATAAACAATTTTTCAACACACAATAAACAAAACAAAAATACGTATGTTACTTTTTACTTTCCATTATGCAACTTATATGAATCGAAGGTTATAAATAATACTCGAAATCACCCGTAAGTACAATAAGAAATTCAAACTATTTAGTATGTAACAAAATATCCACGATGAAATATTTGATATCAATTCTACGGTTGAATTGCTACCTGTGAAATTTTGCAAAGTAGCGTTCCATTTGAAAAGGCGTTTTGAACAATAACGTTGGCTACGTAGTAAAACATGGAAAATGATCGTTATCAGCGTTTCCCAAATAGCAAAATAGGATAACTTTACAATGACGGATTTTTCGTCGAATTCCTAAATAATAAGTACATACCTAGTTTCTTTTTAAATAAAAATCATCAATTCGAAAATACATTTCAGGAAACTAATGGCAAACGAATCTTGTCCGATTAAAAATCTTCGGGAAAATTTAGAAAAAATTGATGCCATGAAAAGAAGCTTGTCCAGTGATAGAAGCCAAGACAGAGATACCGTGTCGTTACTCGACGCACATATTTCCTCGTTTCGACAAAACTCGGAACAAGATTTTCGCACAAGTAATGGAATTGGTTTGAGGAAAAGTTCTTCGTATTCTTGTATATTCGACGAATCACAGAAATCCAATCATAATCGGGACACAGAGCAAAGAAGAAGAAGTGAAGGTATCGAAGAAT
The DNA here is from genome assembly GCA_003261595.1 of Maconellicoccus hirsutus. Lineage (NCBI taxonomy): Eukaryota > Metazoa > Arthropoda > Insecta > Hemiptera > Pseudococcidae > Maconellicoccus > Maconellicoccus hirsutus. The sequence continues at coordinate 122,083 of QBDW01005281.1, read as the reverse complement.
GTTTGAATGAACTAGATAAATATTCGTTGAAAAAGTCTCTAGAAAAGAGGCAATTTTTACCGATTAACTTAGATGCGTTGTGTGATCAATTTCAATTAAATAATACTTTAGATGAAAATGCAGATGAAGTAGAAGCAAAAAAGAACTCGCTACGAAATGAGTCGGATGATGAATCAAGTGATTCGGATACATTATCAGATTGTTTCCGTATTGATTCAGGATCACGTAGAAGTGATTTCTTATCTTCGCAAGAGACCATAGCGAATTATTTAATCAATCGAGATAATTCCACACAGCCAAAAATTACTTCCAGGAAAAAAATCGTACCCACTCATAAACGTGTAATCACCAAACAAATGAAAAATACTTCCACCGGCGTCTCAACTTCAAAAAATAACACCAAATCGTTCAAGAATACAATTAAAACTAACTCAACACATAACGAACCATCATCAACCGTTAAAACTTCAAGTACACTGGCACGTAAAACTAAAAATTCATCGGTCAAACCCAAACGAAATATTTCAAAAGAACATCCAGACCAATCAAACTCTAAAAATCGAACCAACAATAAAGGCAATAATCAAGCAACGCAATCAAAAAATGAAAAAAATCAATCAACCAAACCAGACAATTCTGCAAAAGACCACGACGCAAACAACGCTCCTTCAACATCTCGAAATCAAACCACCGTAAACGAATCAAATCAACAATCAGCAACTGCAAACGTCAAACAACCAACTCAAGCGGCAAATAACAACGAAGAATCTAGTACGCGATCCAATCAAATCCCAAATCCCGATGATTCTCAAAATACCCTCGAAGAAGACTTCACATCACCTTCGAACAGACATTTCAATCCAAACGCAGACAACGTACAATCAAATAAAGCTACTCGAACTCAACCCATACCGAAGGATCCAAACTCGGCTAAGGCTGCAAAGCAAGATTTAGAAACTTGGCTTCAACACACAGCTCAAAGTGGTACTACTTGTCAACCACAGAAAAGAAATTTCCCTGGTATGGAATTCCCGATAATTCGTCCTTGCGATAAAGACATAACAATTGATCCAGAGGACTGTAAAAGAAAACTCGAACAGAAGCTCGATCGGATGTACAACTTGAAAAAGGAGTATTATTCGAATAACCAGGACGATATTCCGTTTATTAATCTGGAATACACGAAGGAAGGTGTATTTGTCGATGAACCTCTGGAAAGAGCTTTGGTGTATGATGAAAGTTTTCTCAAGAATGAGAACTCATCGAGTTCCACGGTTGCTTCGTTGGAATCGCGTTATCAATCTAAATCGTTGTTTTTTTCTCCTCTTCGATTAAATTCACGAACTGATAAGAATTTATCGTCGTTTCCTTATTACAAGTGAGATAGTTCGGTGCTCGCAAATCTGATATTTGAACGAAATACATGTTATTTTGCTTTTCAGATTTACCAGTGAACAATCATCCGCTTCGAAATGGGTGGACAAGATACTCGAAGAAACAGAAACAAACATTATAGGAGATGTATTGCAAGAATTCGAACAAAAGTTTAATAAATTAGCGGCTAATTTAAGAACTCGATCATCCAGTGAAACATCGTCTGCTCGGAGTGAACCCATAAACAGAATAAGGAATAGAATGATTATACCTAAGAGACCATCTCGTAGAACTAACTAAGTCATTCGAATGTTCGATCGACTCAATCAAAGTACTTACGTACTTGAATACTTACAACGAATTTTAAGCTGAATTGAATGCAAACGAATTTTTTGTAGTGGTTGATAACACGTTGACATCTTTACACTTGTATCAATAAATGATTTTTTTCACTTGTTTCTCATTATTTTCGATCGACTCATTCGTGGATTTAGATACATTAATAATTCAATGACCTTATTAATACTTAATTAGTAAATTTGATGAAAATCAATAAATCAGCACAATGGTTGATAAGAATTAAACACGTGATACTGATAAGAAAAAGAAGAAAAGGGATGGAAAATCGTTGCCTATCAAGCGAAAAGTAAATTTTATTGCAATTTAAATTATGAAAAAATAATAATTTCAGCGTTACGAAAGCTTTTATCCAGCTCAAAGCTACAAAAGTCAAAACTTTTGGAGTTCATTTCGCGAGAAAATGTTCATTACTTCGAATATTTCATCAACAAACAAAACCTACTGGAAACCGGATAAAGATATCACAGATTTCTGTGTAAATTCATTTCGAAATGATTTCAAATTAAAATAGCAGCAATTAAAGGAAATTGAATCAATTCGTTAAAACGCGTATTAAAAAGAAAAATGGCGACAGAAAGTTAAAGTTTGCGGTTAATTTTTAAACGAGCCGGAGTGAAAATTACAATTTTTTCTTAGTGTTTTTAAAAAAACAGATAATAAGGTTTAGATTAGCGTTAAGTTTTGTATAAACAGAAAAACAGCGTTAGCGGCGCTTCAGGGATTTTGAATAAAAGATTTCTAACAGTTAGCTTTTAATGAAGGCGAGATTTAAAGAGGTTACGTTTTAAAATTGGCTGCCGCTATGCCTCTGGTGCTGCGTTTTCTCCTGTTTTGGCAGTTGGTTGTTTTTATTTGCTTACTTATGTATTCTTGTGCGGGCGCTGTTTCTTTCGCGTTGTCTTTACTCGTTTTACCTCTCGTTAAGGTAAAACAAAAGATATTGCAAGTAGAATAAATTATAATTTCAACCGATATATTTCTTCTTGTTACGACTGGAGGGGTTGGTTTTTCCACATCGCTAAAACCGTTATTCCCGCTATTAATGTTACCCGCCATCCCCTCGAAAAAAACCAAACCCCTAAATGCTTCGCTACCATAAATACATTATTTCTTTTTTTTTCTTCTGTACCTTGTTATTCGTTCGTGGTTTATTTCTTTTCGAATATTTCTTATTCTGGGCTTATTTTCGAGGTGCTTTTTATCGAAATTTTTTTTAAACCGCCGTATATTAAAACTCTTCGTCGATGTCGCATTCGATTCGAGTAACTCGCTTGTGAAAATCTATAGGCTTAATCGAAAAGTGTACGTTTTAACGCTGCCGAAATAAATCAAGCCGAAAATAAAACTTTATGAAACAAGAAACAGAACCTTAATTTGAAAAAGTGCTAAACGTATACTTTGCTAATTTATAATTTGAAAAATACTGTCGTTTGTTTTTCATTACAACACAGCAGAAATTGGAAAGATTTCACGTTATAAATATTCATCTTTCGAAGAATCACCATGCCAATTTTACTGAATTATATTTATGGATATTTAAAAGCGAATGTTTGTTTTTTGCGTTATTTATTTTAATGACACACGTGTCAAAAGTAGTTGCATGTACATGTAAACAAATTTACTGAGCTCGCAAAGAGTGTTTTGACAAGCTACCAGAAGTTGGGTAACTTGAAGAGAATTGGCGTAGGTCGGCATCTGCTTCTAACAGGATGGAAAGTATGAAGAGTCATTAATCATACTGAAAGAGACGTGTTTGTCCGTCGTTCATTTTAGCAGTTGTACCATTGTTAGCGAAAAATTTCAACGTGAAAGAAGTTCAAATAGCCGCTTCTATCTGATATGATTCTTTTTTCGTTACTGAAAATTACTAGAAATGTGTTATTTGAGAATACGTCGAAAATTTAGAGGTGCCGTGGAAGTGTTACCTTGAAGAGTAATTTTTTTTTCATACGATGAGGAGAGGGGAGTAATTTTTTTAAACAGATGAAAGGTGAACATTTTTGTGAACGAACAAAAAGAACAAAGAAATAATTATATTTTTTATTTTAATAAATGCCAACTAAAACATTTCCTAATTCTTTTTTTTTTTGAAAATCAATTATCATAATATTTCCAAAATATAAAAGGACAAATAAAGTTATATAAATTTTTTAAAATTTGCTATGATTAAAAAGTGAGCTATAAGCAACACAGTGTAACATTTTCATATCACTTCGCAACAATGATGTACCTACATCAGAAGACGTTATTTGATGTCGCATGACACTTGTAACCATGATATGTCACCATGACAATGACTTGTCATCATATCATGTCACTTGACATGCTACACTCCTGACCACATCACGTCACAATGACAATGGATTGTCATCTATGACGTGGTATGATGACATAAAAAAATTGTGTTAAACGTAAACATACGACGCATAATACGTTTTGAGAAGGAAAAAAAGATCGCCTGACTTGTCATCACATATTGATCCTATGTCGCTCACAACCATGATACTTGACCATTCCAATGACGTGTCAATTATAACCATAACACGTCACCATAATGATGACATGTTATTGCATAGTATATCACATGATCTTGTTATGGTACCATAATAATGACGTGTTATTTACAAATCGTTATAATGACATCAAAATATCATGATTAACACACATGAGCATGACACGTCGCCATGACAACGGCTTTTCGTCATCGTATATATCACTCATGATCATAATACGTCACTATAACGATGACGTTTCATCTATGACATGTTATCATAACATGAAAATATTAAGATTATTACTGATGAGAATGACACGTCGTTATCGTCGCCATGACCACGGTTACCATGATAACCACGTGACGCTTTTTTGTAATGCTTTTTCGTGACGATTTTTTATGACGATTTTCGATTCTGTGAGTCATAATCAAGATATGAAAATGTCAAAAGGTGCGCAATAAAGAGATTTGCATGTTCCCTGTATCAATTTTTCTACTCAACCGCATTATGTGTAGATCAAATGATCAAAATCTCTTATCACGCTCATATCAAAATCTGACCAGTGAACTCTCGATTTCCTTTTTTACTCAACCTCCACCATAAATCCATTCGTTCTGTTTTCATTTTATTTTGATCCTCATCCAAGCGCAGTATCCACCAATATTATTATTACCAATCGTCTTTTAAATCAAGAATACATAATTCAAACGATTTCAACTTCGAAAAAAATCTCTCACCGAAGAAACTTCCCTCCACCGACTCCGCATCCATCTCGTATCCACATAAAACAAAACCCACGTGAAATCTCTCAATCGCGTCGGTAAGCGAAAAAAAGAGAGCTTTTTAATACATTCCATCGTATATTTTTCTAAGTCCTTTTTCCATTCCGGTTATACGAAGATTGTTATTCTGTATTGTTTGGTTGTTGTGAGAAACAACGCGATATCCAGGCACAGGCTTGTTTAGAATTTCGCCTAAGCCCGTCTCGTCATGTCGAAAAATTATTTACAAAAATAAGGAAAGAGCGAGGAAAAAGAGCAAGAAAAAGGGAAAACCTACGTTACAGCTGTAGAAACGGCGCGAAGTACGTCGACGTTAACGCGCAGATAATTTGTAACACTTTATATATTTGCGAAGAAAAATAAAATGTACCCAATTTTCTTTTGTTTATGTAAGAGTATGGACCTTCGTCAGAAACGGTTCACGAGGCGTGGACCTCGCAGGGGGTGTCCAAATTAAATTTCGAACGCGGTCTCTGTTTAGTTTTCTAGCCGGTTGTTGATTCTGCCAGGATAAAGAAAACAACCGCTGTTTACTCAAGATAAAACAGCAAAACCGAACGAACGTGGAAACGTCGGGGAGACTCTGTTAACAAGAAGAGAAAAGGGCTTACCGTTGCCGAAAAAGACACAACAGGGAACAAAACGACCAAACTCGCCATACCCCTTTTACCTCTTCTACATATCCGCAAAAACTACCTTACCGCGAATCCGTGGACAAGTCCACGAATATACATCCCCTTAGGCATCACATTTTCCTAAAATTATCTTATCGTCGTTACATTTTCGTTGTTTAAAGTAATTACCGAACATGGATGTGGACAAGCGAACCAAAACTAAAAGTAGAATAACAATAACATTCAACATTGGCAGTTCCCATCTCCAAGCTATTTACACATCCGACGTCCACCTGTACGCCCAAAACCCATATACCATAAACTTTTCCATGCTCATCTACGTTATATTCCTTTATAATTCAATATAAATATCGTCCGTTAGTTTTTCTTCGCTTGTTTTATTATTTTCTCGTTGTCCGAACCCTCTCGATTCTATATACTCGATTCTACCCCCCCCCCCGGTCCCTCCAACGTCGCGTTTTTTACAAGCGTAATTCGGTTATTTTGAATATTATAGGAAAACATTCGCCAAATATTCGCCCCACGTCCGACGCAAAAATATTACTTCTATAGCCTCGGCAACGGTTAAGAAAATAATAGAAATAATCATCCGATAAAATATTCGACCACTCGGGGTAGGTACTCGAAATGTAGATAGTCCGCTCTTCTTTATATAACGAAACCGCCCTTTAGAATAAATATCCAACGGCGAAAAAAAATTCTCCTTAATTACTCTATTTGTTCGAGACGACAAAATAAACAACTTACGCACAATATTTCATTATGTATTGAATTTGCCGAATAATAATCTGCAGCGTGAATGCTATACAATATAAAAAAAAATCGGTAAGCATAATTATATCCTCTCTCAATCTATTCGAATACAAAAGAAAAAAAAAATTTATTTACAACGTAAAGTTATCTATATACGCTAGAGAGAGAAAAAATTACATCTGAGAAAGATATTGCACAACTTTAAAATATTCTACAATGTTGCCAATTACTACAGAAAAAAATTAAAAAATTATAGGAAAGTTAATCATTAATATATTATAATAAAGATAAAAAGCGCCGCGATAATACGGTTCATTCATACAAAAAATTCTCACATATAAAAGACATACATCTTAAATATTCCGTAATAATACACATGAGAGAGAAAAAAGCTACACGTATATAAAAATATATAAAAATAAAAATAACTAAAATATTAAATACTACACGAATAGTGTACGAACGAAAACAAAATCGAAATTCGCGTAAAAAAATTCAACCTATAAAAATGACACGTATCAGCCCAAAGCTTCGAAAAAATCCAAGTACAGGTGACGGTTTAAATTTTCAAGAATTTAAATTAAATACATCAACCGACACACCGCAAATCGGCGAATTGACTTTGGTTTAAAAGCATATTTCCATCAATGGCTCGAATTAAAGAAAAAATACAAAATTAAAATTAAACGTAACTACAATGAATATTACAACAAGTAACTAGTGTAAAAGCACCACTAAAATAGTCGTTACTATTTAAGTACTCAACGGCGTGAAAGTAGAACATATTTCTTTCAAAAATTTCACCATTAACGTGAAACTTTCTACAGAAACATGCACCGATCACGCGGCACATTTCAATCACATGAAATATTGAGGAAAATTTATTTCCCAGCGTAAAGCATAACTTCTCTCATTTACAATAAAAGGGAAGATGGGGTAATATAAAATAGCTTAAATTATTCGTAATAAAAAAAACACCTTTACTTTGGAATGACAATGCTAAATTCAAAATAAAGAGCAGGAGGGGAAAACATACAAGGAATGATACAAAACAAGCGTCGTGTTAAAAAAAAAAAACAAAAAACGTTTAAAACTTACAACCACTACACAACTATCAACTTTTCGTATAAAATGTTTCTTTAAAAAAAAAAAATCAGTTTTTTTTCTCTAGGAACATTAAAGCGACCGCATGAACCGCATTGATAAAAAAACATTCATTACACTGTTGAAGGCAATTTCGTTAAATAAATTAATGAAAAAAAAAACAAACACGACCAAAAAAAAAGCGCGACATTCAATACACATAAAATAAAAAATATAAAAAAATGAAAACAATATGCTAAAATACGGATATTTTATGACATTTAATTTTGTAATAGCTAAAAAAATGTTTATATTTAAAAAAATATACGACTTTAAATACACGTGACAAAAATTATAATCGCGAAGTCGATATAAATATTTTAAACCCAAGAATCGCCCCCTGAAGGCGGTGATTTTGGATCAATAACCATGCCTTTGCTTTGGTGTTGAGGTAAATGATGATCTTGCGTTTGATCATCGTACGTGGACCAGGCATCGTTACTGCCCACTGAACCGATTGTCTCGGTTCCCGATGGATCGTATTGTCTATTCTTCTTCTTCTCTCTGTTCACTTGGGCGTATAAAGGTTCGCCTGGTTTTATTACCTGTAATTTGAAGTGGATATTATATTAACAATGTGGTTGATAAGTGAAGGGAGAGGGAAAGCTCAAGGTTACAGTTATCGAGCGTAAAAGAGCAAATTTTTTTCAAGTACTAATTTAATGTCTTTTAAAGTCAGTGTTACCAAAATTTAAGACACAAAACGATTAATTCTTCAATTTGAATTAGAGCTGACGGTTTGAACCCATTAATCGATTAATTTCTACGAAAAATCCACTTGAGCAGGCAAATCGATATATCGATCATCGAATTAAAATTTCAATTTGATAAATTCATCAAACTATGAGAAATTAAAATGTTGGTATATTTGATTAAAAAATAATGAGAATGTGGTAAAACTTGCACACTAGGCACGTTAATGGAAAAAAGTAAAAGTAAAGTAAAGTAAGTAAAAAATTTGAATTTAAAAATTTTTTCAAGTTATAATTTTTTAATGTATAAATTTTACTCATTTTTCAGCTGAAGAACAGAATTTTAATTTTGTGTTTGGTTTATTTTTTGATGTAAATTATTTGAATGGATTAAAATTGACTTGAGGTGACTCGAGATGAGTCAATCGACAATATCGAATCAATTCGAGTCAAACCTTGTCGATCAAATCGATTTCACCTGATTGAGTCAAATTGAGTAGAACAATCGAATTGATTAATTGACTTGAATCAATTTGACCATTAAATCGCGAACTAGCGAATCAGTCGAATTTTCGCAAAAAATAATCAATGTTGCCACATTTATGACACAAAAATTGCTTGAAGATGTACAGCACTCATCAAAGCTACATTCAGAGCATGAAGACGAGTTAATCAGGCTCAATTACGTCTCGTTTTTTTTTTTTACTTACAGGCCCTGGTGGAAAGATACGCACACCACCGGCTGGTGGCATGTGCGACGATCCTTCAGGATAGGACATATCAGGCATCGGGATTTCTTCGTTCTGTCGAGTAAAAGTTATGATAAATATCTCCATCATTTCGATCACTACCACACCGTGTCGCTTCTTACCGGCATTTGATACGCGCTCATCACCGATGACCCTCCACCTCTCGATGACGACTCGCCAACCGGCTGCGGCCTCTGTAACGTCCTATCTTCGTATCTCGTGCCACCTTGACTAGCCATAGGCCTATTTAGCGTGCTATTCGCATTACTGGGCGAATTCGGGCCGGCATTTCTGGCGGCGACAGTCTTGGTTACAAAATCTTGTTCCTTCCATCCGTGTTTCTTGTATACTTCTCGTAGCTCTTGGTGTTGCCACATCGTGAATAATACTTGGCCGGCGAATTTCAGCACCCTTGGAGTATACTTTTGTCTGTGTCTGGTAATGTTCATGAGTCTTTCGACGCCCGATGCCTCTAAAAGCGATCTAATCAAGGATAAAGAGGTTATTTCGTGGATACGACCGTTGTTTCTTTTTTCTTCGCATCACTTACCTCGAAAATTCCGCGTTTTTCTTAATAACTTCGTTCAAGGTAGCTAAAACAGCGGCTATCGTGTCATCGGACGTGATCTGATCATGTGTTAAGCTACCCGATGGTAATTTCTGTACTAAATCTCTCATCGCGTATTTACCTTAAGAAATTAAAAAGCGTTAAAAATCGTATCGATCTTGAAAACATGCATTTGCTTACCTATCAGTTCTTTATTACGATGATCTATAGCTAAATTACGTAACGCGGTTGCCACAGCACAAACAACCCTGTCTACTTCCATTCTGAGTAATTCTACGAGTATAGGTAAACCTTTGTCTTTCCGTACAGCTGCTCTAATTTCGATACTCGGCTGCCAATAGCAAGCTGCTAAATTCTGCAACGCTCCGGCAGCCGCTTCCAATGTTTCAGGATTTGAACACGTTTGTAACAAAGTTAAATATACTTGAACCACCTAAAATCGTATAACAAATTGATGAAAAAAATTTCACAAAAAAAGTTATCTTTATCGGAGGCTCTACCGACCTCAGGTTGCCACAATAATTCCATCCCAGTAACCGGTTCCGTCCTGGTTGTGCTCCTACTAACACTAACGCTTTCTCTGTTTTGGTTACCGCCTTGACCATCTTTTTTCTTTTTACTAGCACCGAAACATCCTAGATTTTCTCCAGCTAACAAAAAAAAACATGTCAAGTTGCAGTCCTATGAAACGAAAATATCGAAATAAATACCTTTGACAGTGGTGCCAATTTTTCCACCAATCGGAATCGGATGTTTATCGTAATTCGAGTCTTCTACTTCTTGACATCGATAAGAAAGATTTCGTAAAACACATACACAATTTTCTACACTTTTGTTACCAATGTTAGATTTATCTATTGCATTTTTTACAACGTATAATAACGAGTCCACCAATCCTTCGCATTCCCTTAGTTTCTTACGGGCGAATTCACCGGCTGAGCTGACGTTTCTATAATATAAAAATATTCCAAATTAGTAACACGAGATGACGATATAATTAATTAAAAATAGGCAATTGATTATTTCGTTCGTTAAAGCGTGCTTTTCAATTCTTTGATAAAACCAGAAAAAAAAAGAAATAATCGAGAGATGAAAATTCGAGAAAAAAACTTGTCCAATTTTTTCGCAATTTTCGCAAATAATTTCATTAATTAAAAAATAATTATAAATTGTAATTTTCATCAATTCTTTGAATCGCTTGACTTCTTTAAATTTACAGATATTCGCTAAATAATATTTTCATAAATTGACTTGCGGGATTCTTCCTTAAATTTTCTAAAAACATGAATCATCAAGTTGAGGTATTCAAAAACACATGAAAATGAATTTTCACGCATTCTACAGCTTTTTAAAAATCCTGGAGAATTCCAGAATTGTGTTCGTTGCTACGGAATAATTCAAAATTGCTCTTTTTGGTTGCGACAATTCAGCATCTGTTGGAAAATCGAAAGAGACTTGACCCAAGATGACCATTCTTATCAATTTTATTGGTTTGGTGGCAAAGCGAGCCAAGCATTACGTGGAATATTACTTTGGGGCGTCTTCGTAAAGCTTAGGGTGACTTGAGAGCAAAATTTTTGAAATAAAATTTGTTAAAAATTAAATAAGGAACATTATTTATAATAAATATTTCATCCGTATCTCGTCAAATTTCGTCACAATTTTTCTACACTATCAACATCGCTAACAAAACTCCTCCCTACAAAATATTAAAAAATTATTCATACAAAAAATGTTCATATAATTTCCAACAACTTTTACTTCGAAAATTCCTCTTTCAAATTGCCCCGAGCTTCACAAAAACGCCCCATTGCAGAAATAATATCGCGAAAAACCCCACATCTCTCTGAAAAACCAACCTCAACACTCCGGAGGTATTTCTAAACACAGTCGACCAACAAGTTTCGGTGCCTCCGCCAGTAGGGCTCCATCCGGAATGCGGGATAATAATATGGTTAACCAATACAGAGAGTCCATCGTCGATAATCGTCCGTTTAAGATCCTACAAATAAATGAACCATAATTGACGTTCTGATTCACCTAAACTCCACCGTTTTCAAACATACCTCGCAAGAAGACAAATTCCATAAAATTCCAGTCACCAATTCCTTAACCTCTGGGTCGGTCGATTTACGTAATAAATTAATAAGCAACGGGATTCCGCCGGAGAGTTTAATTACTCTTTTATTTTCGTCGTTTTGTCTACCATATGATAAATTTCTGCACAAAAAATACCGAAAAATTAGAAAACTTCACGTATATTTGACAATAGTCCGATTTCAACTCACCGTAAAGCTCCGGCAGCGTTCCTATACACAGTCGGACTTTCGTGATTGAGAAGTTTCACTAAAGGTGGGATTCCGCCCAAAGCTCTGGTTTTTTGTTTATTCGGATCATCCATGTAACACAAATGCTGCAAATACGCCGCCGCGTTCGCCTTCACCGAATCGTTCGGATTACTCAAGAAACTAATCACCTCGGTGAAATTCGGATCTCTCCATTTTAATCCTGCGTCAACGTATTACATTATCATCAATCAACGACATAGACGAATAATCGACGCGAATATATTGCAAAAAAACCCAACATACCATGACGGATCGACAACGGTTTAGCATTTTCGTCCATATTCCACGAGTTACTCATTTGATCTGAAACCGAAATGAAAAAATTCTTGTTAATACTTCAATGTCACGCTCGACAATGTTATAATTACGTTATTTACAATTTCACCAACAATACACGAGATTGCATAACGAAAAAAAAAACAATTCCCGACACCATATTCTCGACCAATTTGCATCTTACCATATCTATCAGTAACAGCTCCCGGAGACGGTGTAATTCGAAAATGTTCGGATCTCGGGATCATATGAGACGTAGCGTCTAATTCGTCGTATCCAGAGGCCGGATATGGAGCGCCTTTTCTCATGTATTCTGCAAAATGAAGAAAAAAATTACACTGATGAAACGTTGTTTCATATGTTATACGTACGAAGTTTAGAACCCATTTTCATATATACGAATATCAATTCCCTCCCTTTTTTTTTATCATCACGTGCGCTGCAATCTTATCTTATTTGTCGACTCAACGCGAACAATAATGGTCAAGTATAAAAGTAAACATGAGAAATCGTAGGATACCTCGATTTCGACGAGTCTCACGTGGTACTTTGTTACCCCAAAATCAACGTTTAGTCGAAGAATCGGTGTTCGAAAACTGAATGTTTTCAATTTTTCGACATCTCGAATATTTTTTAATACATTTTCACATATTGATATCAAGCGGGGGAAGGGAGAGTAGGAGCGGATGAAATTTATCTAACATTAAATTTCATCAACCAATTTTTAGCAATTCTTTTCTCACTCATGACTACTTCTATAATTTTAAATTAACATTAAAATTCAATTGTACATAAATTATTACACGAAAAAAAAACGCCAATTCGAAAAATTCAATTAAACAATAACTAAAATTACAATATTTTTCAATTATTATAAAAAAAAGAATATTGAATATTTCATTAAATTTTTTTTCATTTTATCAAGGGTATGTCATTACATATTATTTTCGTTTATATTTTTGTTTTCGTAAATTTTGCAACAATTATTACGACTTTTAGGCACATTTTCTAAAAATTGATCTATTAAATTATTCATTTCGTATTCTTTTTCCTGTAAAAAGGCAAAAAATATTCTTCATCGCATTTCGCTTAGATCTTTTCAACGCGAAGAAATCCCAAAACTCTGCTGGTTGCACAGCGAGGAAGGTGAGGGGAGGGGGAGGTAGTGGGAGTCTTGATTGATTTTTTACAGAAAAATTTTCCTTGATTTTACTACAAATTGTGCATGCAAAATATGTACTACAAAAAATATAAAAAAATTAAGTGAAAAGCAAAATTATCTAAACCTATTTTTTCAAATTTGAGTAGAAAGGGATGCTCTAAGTGAATATATCATAATGGTTAAAATTGTAGAAAAATTGATGTAGAACAATTTAAAAATATATTCGATAATTTTTTTTAGTAAAAGCAATATTTCGAATGTAACTAAGGGGAAGGCCCTTTAGGATGAGAAAGGAGCGAAAAATTGTTCCGTGATGTAACTCACCTGAAAGAAAAATTGATTTCAAGCATTTCAGGTATTAATAAATTTCACCGAATTTTTGATATTTCTTGTAAAAACATACAAAAATGAGATTTTTCATTTTTTTGAGAACGTTTCCTCAAATTTGAGCAAGAAGGGTTTCTCCAAATTGAATTTTTGTGATGACAAAAAATGTAGAGAAAAATTCAGGGAATAATTTTCATGCAATATTTTTTTCCATAAAATCAATAGATGGATCAATACACGTGTTTTCAATTTAGGGGGAGGGGGTGTGGATCTTTGGAAGATGAGGGGGCTAAAAATTGAGTACAGTACCATCACTTGAAATCATCCTTTCTGCGTTTGGAGCAAAAATCAATCATAAAATTGCTTTTAAAAGCTCGCAAATGTACAAATAAAGCACGTTATCGTCGACGCTAAAGGTCCATGACGCCGGGAGTCATAGAAAAAAAATGTTTTTGAATTTGAATTTAAAAACAGGAAAATTAAAATCACGACATTATCGATTAGAAATACAGTTTCAACTTTTTCACTCGATTTTTTTTCTCAGTGATAAATTTAGTTTAGAATACACGACAATCAACAAAACCAAAAATGGAAATTCCAATTAAAGAAAAACAAAATCGCTATTTTCAAATACTATCTACAAAAATGCCACCAATTCATCCATCAACCACCGTGTATAAATTACACATATAAACCGGGCGAAAAAAAATCCCAAATAAATCTTCCGATTGACTTAGCATACACCGGCCGTAAATTACTCCGCACCGACGTCATTAGAGCGCGATAAATCGCGTCGACAAAACGGATATCGATAGCGCCTATTCTACTCGCCATAGCAACGTATCAATACTCCGCGTTAACATCCGGATTACAAAATAAACAATTACCGTGAGCTAAAAGTTGCTGAGGCGGCGGCGAATCGCTTCGTTCGCTAGGACTAGGAGGAGTCGGAGGTCGTTCGCTATACTGAGAATGATCGGCGTAATTGGCCGCATTACCATATGGCTGATACTGTCCGACGCTTAAATTCATGTTGTCGAACACCATACCGTAGTCTCCTCCGGAATTCGGATACACGTCGTAATCTTGATAGTTAGAATGATACGCATCGTTATAATGTCGATCTATCGTCGATTACCGCAAATAAAAGAAACCGAAAAAAAAGCTCGCTAAAGTAAATGAAAACTTGGCAAAAAAGCTCAACCCCGAAGCAATTACTTTGATCCGATGGTGCCATGTGATCCATGTAACCGGCGTATTGCGAATGAGCGGCGCCCACGTTCGATGCGGATAGATCTCCTTGATACGGAGCGGACATGTAATCGATGTCCGAGTTTTCCGGCGCTAAATGATGCATTTCCCGCACCACTTTCGAAACCGTGCTCACCTACGAAAAATCATCAAGTTCAATATACCGCGCATTTTTTCGCCACGCATTTGGCCACCGTCCAGGAGCGTTTTTCGATAAAAATCTAAATTCCGACGGGCTTCGGCCAACTATTAATTACATAATTTCATCGATTGGCTCGCGCCAGTTTCTGGTGTACGGGCATAAACAGGAAGTACTCTCCATAAATAAGCGACCGGTGTCTGCCTATGGAGGAAAATTTCCGAGAATGTCGAAGGGATAAAAGGGCGATCTAATTTTAATCTTATTTTATCCCAAGATAACCAAACGATCATTGTTAGTGAATTTATGGTAAAGCAACACTTTCGGATCACCCTGTTAATAATAAATCAAAATTCTGAAACGCTCCTGTAGCCAAATCAGATTCTTTCTTCAGGAGAAATTCAAGGAAAGTCTTCCTCCACTCGTTGATATATTTTTTTATTCAATTTATCAGATTGTATTATAATAAAGGGCTCTTTTAAGATAAGAAGGGGGAGGGGGTGAAAGAATTTTTACAAATTATTTGAAAAAATTAACCTTTTGGTGCATTTGCTGGAAAACTACTCCTAAAGGAAACAAATTTTGTGGGCCAAGGGTCCAGGGGTTGCAGGGGGATGAAAACTTTTGAAATGAAAGTTATAGGGAATCAAAAGAGGAACATTTTTTATACCAATATTTTTTTTATATCTCCTCGAATTTTCGAGATATTTGAAATACCCCGATTTTAAGTACCCCCCACTTTAAAAATAATCACTTATGGGGCAAGTTCATGTACCGGGAGTTTATAGGGAATTAAGGATAGTGAATTTTGAATTTCAACTTTTTCTTACTATCTCTTTAAGTTTTTGAGATATCACAAAACCCCTTAAAATTTTTTATGAACAAATTTGACCAAACCACCTTCTGGATCAAAACCCCATGTGAGGTATTTTGTAACTTCAATTACGATTGAGAATTACAACTACGAACAGAAAAAGAGAGCTAGCGAGCATTGCGAGGGGGGTTTGGGGCGAAGCACCCAGCGACGCTCGTCCTATATAAAATTCAATAAAAACCAAATTCATACTTGTTGATTCGGCGGCTGTTTCTGTCCTCGAGTCAACGTCGACGTGTTGCCTTCTTGTATAAGCGAACTAGGCGAATGATTATCGGGATGTCCATTTAGCGATGGCCGATACGACGAATCGAGCAGATACGAATTACCCGATACTTCGGGGGTCGCTGAACCGCTAAAATTGAACAAAACGTAATTATTATACATATTTCGATACGACACCGCGTACAACCGCACGAGATGACATACTAAAGATTAAAAAAGTAAATATGAAAAAAACATATTCGTGTGGTCGTTTACGTTATCGTGAATCATCGATGAATACACAACGTAAACAGAAATTCGCGATAAATGACCCGGGGAGCTCTATTTAATTATCTATTACCGAGTATTACCGCGTAATATATATTTCCCATCCTTCGACAAGTCTTAATTACTCATTAGTTTAGACGAATTGCACAGATCGACTTTCGATGCTTCATTTAAAGATTTTGATAGTCGAATAGCGCTACGGAAAGGTCACAAATTCAAGGGTTTTTACGATTGGTATGTCGAGCATATATCGAATTATAAATAAATCGATTTGCCAATTTTCTATTTAAAGAAGTTACAATTTTATTTTTTTTAATCGAAAACTAAACGCTGTTTTACGACTTTGTTATCGCCATTTCAAGGAGAAATACTAGATAAATCGACGTTGACGGGGAAAAATCGACTGAAAATTAATTCCTATCGATACAGATCGATTTAAAAAAAATGTATGTCGAATATGCAAAAAAAAGTCGATTTGTTGGTTAAATTAATTTTCATAACGATTATAAGTTTATACATCTTGTAAAATATCAATAAATCGATTATCGACATCGTAACGATGAACTTATTATGAAAATATCGATAAATCGATCACTCAAAATTTCAGGTCAAGCCATCGATAATTTATTAACATCGATATATCGATGAACAGAATCTCGATATTTTAGAATCGATAATCGAAACATCGAATTATTGATATTTATGAATCAACTATCGAAATATTTATACTCGCGAATCAATTATTGTCATAGCATCGATATCGATATTGATATAATCGATATTTGAGAATCGGTAATCGAAATATCGATATTACGAATTTACTAGTCGATTATTGAAGCACGAGGAATATTGATATACTCACGAATCAAAAATCAAAATATCGAAATCAACGAATCAGTTACTATCGATTTAATCAATTAATTTAAAATTAAAATAAATAAAATTTTATTTAAAACTAATTAAATTCAAATTAATTTAATATAAATAAATTTATAATTTTTATAATAATAATATATTTATACAGAATAATATTAATTATTTTTTTTTTATTATTCTTATTAATAAATTAAATTCAAAAAAAAAAAACATAAATATAATAACAACTATTGAATGTGGATTTAATAATTTTAATAATAAACATATTCCTTTGATATCAACGAATCAGTCCTCATAAATTTATCGATACTATTGAATCGGTTATCGAAATATGGGGTATCGATGTATTTATGAATCGATACTAAAAGTATCGATACTAATGACCAATAAATCAATTCAAATATTAAAATACGTACTGAAAATGAATACATCAAAATTAGAAGTTTTTTTTTTGAAAAATCAGATAAATAATATTTAATTTTAATTTTTGTGCATATAAAGTCAACCTAACTCATGAACCCATTTGCATCAAATCCTTCCCCTTACCTCTCCCGACACTTATTCTACCCTCAAAAAATGAAAAATATTATCGGAATATTCGAAAACTGAGAATAGGAGGAAGAAGAGGGCGAATGACAGATTTTCACCATATGGAAAATGATTGTAATAAAAAATAATCAAAAACCAAGGCACAATGTAAACATCCCCCACCCCATTTTTTTAGAATTTTCCCAACTTTATTTAAAAAAAAATCATTTTATGAAAGCCAAATTTACACCAAAAAAAACTCAAAATTGGTATGGAAAAGCATTCCCACGATTTTTAGCAATTTTCCACTACAATATCAAAACTCAACTATCGCTTCAAATCTCCTCACTCTGGGCAAACCTCAGACAATAAAATCAAACATTCGATAATCGATAATCTTCCCATTCTCCATTCTTACATTTAATCACTTCGTACAAAATACAAGTCTAACAAACCCTCGCCTCCTCCATTCAACACCAAACACCAAAGTAAACACCGATGTCCAGCTGTTATCGAACACAATTAAGATCAAAGTTCACCAAAATAACAAGGTCTTGACATTCCCACTATCACTTAAGCAACCATTATCATCGCTGGAGATAACCGACGAACGCTCATTTCGAGGCATTAAAAATAAAGAAGAGAGTAAAAATAGCACATTGGAAAAATAGCATATTTTCCCTACCAAAAACTCGTCGAATATTCGCGGAAAAAAGCTTCACACGAATCCGTTTTATTTCCAAAACCGAATAATTCCTCAGTACGATAAATCTTCACTCGTACGAGAGAAAAAAAATCTCCATAAAACGAACGAAACCATAAAAGTACACGTTTTCCCTTCGGATATCACCCGCTCCTCGTGAAATACACCTTTAACGCACACGCACATAGGAATTCTTGACTTGTCGTTTTAAATCCAAAGCTTTTTCAAAAGCTCGTGCGAAATTTCGACGGCAGAAATCAAACTCTAAATAAGCCTTAGAGAAAAGACCGGCGTTAAATTTCCAGTTCGAAAATAGCCTTTAATTTGATCAAAGAAGGTTGAAAGTTTCGCCAACTTTTACGTCATTCTTCTCAATTCGCGTGGTTAAATTTTTGCGAAAAACTTTTTTTCCCGTCGAATCATTACTAGATGTCATTTTACCCGGTAATTTCTAACCTAGATATTTTGCTACGTGAAAATACGAAAAATACTTACGAATACTGATGCATTTCTTGATTCTTTTCATGCAATACTCTCCTGTAACAGAAAACCAACCGTTATCCCCACTCGTTCGTGATTTCACGTCGTAAAAGAAAAAAAAAAACAAAAACAAAATATGACAAAAATGCGCTATTAAAATGAAACCTCTTACATAAGGCCAATGTTCGTATCGTAATTAACAAGTGTAAACACAGGCATGTTAAGTGGAATAATTAAAACGATTTCGGCTCCTCGTGCATACAAGAGCCGACACAATAGCACCAACTAACCGACAACGTTATGTGCCCAAGCGAAAAACGCAACGTACTCGAAGTAAACGTTACGAATAATAAAATTTTAAATATTTTCATCGCTTCGTATCCGACGACCGGTACGGTAAAAGTTGACGTCGCGAATGAACATACGTCTGCTATTCGCGACCACGGAGACTCTTCGTATAATTCCGAAAGATCGAACGAGAGTCGAGCTTTGGAGATGACGAACTCGACGTGTTAGAAACTGAAAGTACTCTCGAGTCGGCAGGAAATACCGAAATACGAGTCCGTAGGCGTTTTTGTCGTTTTTTTCATTTTTCTTTTAAAAAGCATGTCTAAAGGAAATCTATCGAAAGAAAATTAAGGAAACTAAGTTGAGGATCGAACAAAATGGCGGCTTTTTTGACGAACAGATGAACAATGTTTTATGGTGTGGTGTTTAAGGGGTGAAAAATGTATTTAGGGAAAAATCGATGATAACATAAATTGTAGGAAATTTTACAGCAGTACTTTTAGTTATTATCAATTTCTTCATAAATCCATTTCTTCCCGAATTAAATTCAAAACATTGAAAAATCACTTAATGGTAAATTACAAATACGTATAAAGCAGATTGTAAGCTCAAGTTTACCCAAATTTTTTTCGTCAACTTTGCATCCTACCCAAAAAATGTAGATAATATAATTTTTATGAAATTTATTTTTAGTTATTATCAATTTTTTTATACCTTTTTGTCGCTTTCCTGTTAACCAAAAAAACCGTAATTTTTTACGAAACTGTGGCTTAATTTTTCTGAGTTGATATATTCATTAAACCCTCCCTCCCTCCGCTCTCAAACTTTCTTCAGTATAACGAAAAAGTTGAGCTTTTTTGCATTTTCTCTTCAAAATCTAAATAAATAATGATTTCATTCTAAAATTATCAATCACGAAAAATTCTCAACATAAAATTATCCACAAAAAAGATGATCACGAACTTTTTCGACGAAATTTACGTCCTTCTGCCCCCCTCCCCTCTCCGTCAACTGTATCGAGTTTCTAGGCGTAGTTTTTTTTGGAATCGAAGAAGTTAAAATTCACATAATGAAATTTCAACAATTTTTGAAATTCGATGCTTCGTTATCATCACCAGTGTTACCAATTGAAGTGATATTTCATGTACGACGAAATATTACGTATTTTTCGAAATTCAACGATGAAATAATCATTACAGTTCGTTGCATCGTCAATCTTTGCCAATAAAATGGATCTAAATTGCGTGTTTTTAAATGACAAATGATATCATGGCCTCATGACAGCTTGATCCTTTCGAGTGAGACATGTCGAGATGCCCTGACGCTTCCCTTCTCTTCCTTCTCAAACAATCATAATTTGAGAAATTTGACACAAAGGAGTAATAAATTCGACATCTCGAATTTTCCTAAAAATTAACCTTTCTGGACATTAAATACGTGAAACTTTACCCCCCCCCCCTCCTGAAACCTTTAAGTATCAGTGACAATAAATTTCTCTTTTTTTTACAAATTTTACTATTAAATCTAAATCTCTCGGATAGTTTTCAAATTTTTTTGTAAAAAATTTCCAAATTTATGAAAATTTTGAGAAGTTATTACCTTTTTTTGACACGATTTTACCATTTTTAATTCGAAACAATTAGTAATAAAATTTGGCAACACTGCAATCCGACTTGTTTACTGTTGAAAAGTCATGAATCGCAATTTCACCTGCATTTTTCTGTGAACAGAAGAAGGATGCTTTTCAAATAAACAATAAAAATCAAGTCCTGTATCGAAAACAATTGTAAAGACGGAAAATAATACGATTTCTTAACACATTTGAAGTTCCCAATTTTACGTTATTTTGGCAACCAAAAAAAAAATAAAATAAATAAAAAAAAGACTAGAAAATGCTCGAAAACTGAAAAAAACTTGATGCAAAAAAAACGCCTTTCGCTCACAGATCCACTTCAATTTCACCCTTGACTCAAATGCATAAATAATATTTTAAGTAGTAATGACGTCATCATTTCATAGCCAAATTTAAGGCACGAGTATGACGTCAATGATCAATTCTGCATTAACGTACGATAACCCATTTATTTCGTGAAATTATTCAACAAAATTCTTTTAAATAAATTTCCGCAATTTTTTTTATTTACATTTAACATCTCCAAGAATTCTTAACCGAAATACGATGACGTCATCAAATCACGTGAACTCTCGACGTAGCTGTTTTCCGACAAATTAATTCTTACTTCATAATATTTAGAAATTTTTAGTCAATAATGGACGTCATTCGTAGATCCCAGCATGATATTTAAGAGGTCAAAATTGTTCATTACAATACCATTCTCCAGTTCAAAAATACATTATAGCAAGCAAAAGAATACTCGAAAAATGCTAAATTTCACTCGAAACTTGGACAAAACATCCCGAGGAAAATATTATTTTCGCGAAATTAACTCAAACACAACCCTCACTTCGATACCCTCTCCTCTGCCTCGCCCACAACCCCTCCAGTAAACTCACAATTTCGATGCACAATACAAAATCAACGCATCTTGGCGTTTTTAAAATATTTTTTTGGCACCGAATAAATTTCCGCGAAGGAAACTTTCAAACACTCGGTGCCATTTCTTAATTCGAAATAAAATTTCGCCTATTTTTGAATTTGAGCCAGGTACGATGAACCAATGACTGCGCTTATCTCATTTCCCCATTTCGATATTCCATTTTACGGTGAAATTAAAACAATAAAAGGAAATATCCGCCGATTGAAAATTTCGGATTATCCCGCAATCAAGGTAACGTCGTAAATTTCATTCCTCGATTTCGCCAAACGTCTCGTATTTTACGTTATCGATCGATCGTCGTGTATATGAGTAATGTAGGAAATATCGCGTATTTCGATATTCGTATCGAGGTGTTATTTCTAAAACAATAAAAAAACTTA
This sequence comes from Maconellicoccus hirsutus, assembly GCA_003261595.1. NCBI lineage: Eukaryota > Metazoa > Arthropoda > Insecta > Hemiptera > Pseudococcidae > Maconellicoccus > Maconellicoccus hirsutus. The sequence goes on along the minus strand of QBDW01005281.1, from coordinate 99,850 downwards.
TTAATTCATCAACAATAATTTTCATTTTACGCGAAAAAATCGAAAAATCGATAAAAAAATTTCGACGTTTTCCAAGACACGGATTGATAACCGATGAAATGATAACTTAATATCCGGTTCTTGGCTTTTTTTTCCATACAGACAAGTTCAAAGTTGAAATAAATCGTTAAACCGCCATTCGAAAGTTTACTAATTTATCGGTTTTATTGTACGATAGCATACGCATTATACAAGGACTTCGGCATCTTGACCCAAACCTTATTTTTACGCGAATAACCAATTTTATTGGCACTTTTATGCGTGAGAAGTCCCAAACAATGTGAGTTATTCGGCGGAGAATTTTTTATCATTTTACAATTTTCCTCCAAATCGAGAGATGTATACGAAACTACCAAACTAGAGTACTTTTTATTCTCATTTCCAAATCGATTTTCCTTCATTTTCCAACATTCCGAATACAATTTTCCCTTCTAGTTGGTTGAATGAAATAAAAATGAATTTTTATCGTCGTATAAAAGCCGTCGCTTTTTTTGCCGCCATAAAATTGTAATTTAAATTATGAATTTATGATCGTACTATACGCAACACTTCGTGAGGTTATTTCAATCTGATGAAGAAAAAACCTTGATGAGTAATTCGATTCAATATGAATACTCGCCGAAGTCGAAAATCACCTTTGAATTGAATACAATCGAGTGCTAGTCGAATGCGGATTTTTTTCGGAGTTCGATAAAACGTCGTGAGGGTTTGGGGTCAACGACCTTTTCGTTGAAAGAAACCTGCTAATTTTTCATATTTTTTCGTTTATTTTTTTTGTATTAATGGTAAGACGCGAAAGAATGAATTGTTTCTCGTGAAGGGAGTGGGTATGTTTTATAATATCAAAATAACCACGAAGCATGGTTGAATTTCGAAATAAACGTAATTTTTTTCGTCATCTTGAGAATTTTAAAAGAAAAACAAAATTTATAGTTTTCGTATAAATATTTGAAAAAAGTAAAGATAGTTTTTTATCCAAAGAAAACAAAATAACTCTGAGAAAAAAATTCAAGAAAAAAAGATTCACCATAAAAATTCAAGATAAATAGGCGTTTATAAAAAATTCCTCCCCCTTCCGCCCAAATACAAAAAATACCTTCAATGTAAAAATTAACAAAACATCAATTAAATCTCGTTTTTTTCACTTTTTTCCGTAAATTTTTAACAATTCGATTTTTTTTTCCAACAAATTTCTTATTTGTTTTTCTTCATATTACTTCGTATTTTTGAAAGATGACAAAGAATCTCATTTTGAGAAGCTAATCCCCCTCTTCTACCTCATAAGGAAGTAATGGAGTATACAAATATTGCAATAAGGAGACCCTCCTGGACAATTTTCCATAAAGATCACAATGTTGTCAACTTTTTTGGAATTTTCTCTAATTTTTTGTATTTTACAGGAAATAGGATTCATGTAAAATATGATTAACAAAAGCACCCAGTTGTAATTCTTTCTCGAAAAAAAAAAACACTAAAAAGTACCACAAATGTCACCGTTTGTTTCGCTTTTATGGAAGAAAAAAAAATTATTTCGTGAGGAAACAAATACACAATAAAATTAATTTGGAAGATAACGAACTTTTCCAGGAACACAAAAATACAGGGTGCTCAATTGATCAAGAACCTCTTCTTCCATTTTGTTTTTTCATGACGTAAAATTTGATAAAAACAAATCGGATTTGAAAATTTGAGAAGATTGTAGCATTTGATATTTTGGACTAGGTTTTATTTCCAATCCAAATTTGATTTTTCTCGATAAAAAAGTTGAAAATGAAAAAAATAATGAAAAATACGACTTGATGGCTTGGTAACTAAAATCGATTAAGAAATTGTTGCAACCGCGCTTCGTGTGTAGTGACTTTCACAACCTACCCCTCTCCCTCCCCATTAACTTCAAACCACCCCAACTATTTTTCGAATACTATTTTATCATCAAATTTCCACTGAAGAAATATGTAAATTCCAATGACTCTAGCCCCCTTCTTCCTCCCACCACTACTATCTTCTCAGAACAATCCACCATCTCGTAGACGGGCACGACTTCGAAGTTGGAAATACGAAAAACTCGCGCCTTCGCAGACGCTGCCGCTACTAAGCTACCACGATGTTCACCTATTACTCAACAATCCGCGACTCTTATTATTTGAACATTTGAAGAAGAAAAAAATCCCACCATGGAACCCTTTGCTATAAAAACTTCTAATTACGGACAATAAACATTTACTTGTAAGCGTAGAAATGCACATAAGCACGACATAAAGAGCGCGAACACGTCAAAAAAAAAGAGGGTCTCTGTAGTGTTTCTTTTTTACTCTATGGTATTGCAGCAAAGCCTTTATCTGATCACGAACATACTCATAGAGGCATATACACGAGCCTACGTTACTTTCCATCGATTACACTCCGGCTCGCGAAGGTTGAGTATTAAGTATATAAGCTCATTTTACTAAATACAATCTCTCTTATAAAACGCCAACAGCTGGCTTCGACTTGCACAAATTCGTATCACTTGGCGATTAATTATAAAACGACAGAGGATGATTTTACTGGTTCTTGTTAATTGACCCGAATTGGAAAAACAAATCCGGGGTTTAAAAAATGCAAGAAATTGTTTACACGAAGTTCTAGGGCGTGGAAAAATTTCGTGCTTGATTTTTCATCATATGTCGCCCAATACTGGATAGCGAAAGTGTATAAAACCGGTTTGAGTAATGCGCTGTGTATAGAAAATGTCGTCCTTCATAGATCTGACAAAATAAAAAGTGTGCGTGTAACGTTATGTAGTAACTAGATATATCGAAATGCAGCGAATCTAGGGATCAAATATGAAAACACACCTAACCCGTTACTAATGCGAACATCGAATGCGATACAAAGTAAGTAAAATATCAAGTAAGATGATACATTTTCACATTCGACTTCACGAATATGCGTACGGACTCGTTTTCGATTTTATTACACGTCTGTGTTTGTAGTAGTAGATGATGTGGAATTACGCGAAATCATTGAACCAGTGCACAACTTACCGAACGCCGAGAGGCTATTCAAGGGCTAATTTACTACGTAGGTGAATTTTTTTTCACGTCATTTCAATCTACTCGTTCATTTTGAATTATACAAATTGATATTTGGAATAATTGAAAGTAAAGATGCTTGAAATTTTCAAGATTACGTTATACGCCAAAAATTCCTAATTTGATGATCCCACTGCGTCGAAACCATCGCCAAGATTAAAGTAACCGAGTAATATAGATGAATATTTGGCATGAATTTAAAGTTGAACGAACTCTTTTATTCTTATTATTCCCAAATGAAAAAAAATCACATTTTTCTAGACTTTGGTGATATTTCCCTCGTAAGCGTTACGAGTAATTCGTCGATAAATCCGAAACTCTGGAATAACGTAATCAGCCTCTTAGACGCCTGATCGATAACTTATCGTAATGAATTGGAATTTTAATCTCGAAAATTCGTTGTGTTTTTTAATTTAAAAATGCAAGGGAAAAACACGATAAAGCTAAATTACTTCATCGGTTTCCCATCGCGTTACATAAAATGGGTTATTTTCGATGACATTAAAGCAGCATGGAAATGTCAAATGAATTAAAAACCCGCTGGTTTTAAATCATCGACGAAAAGCAACGTCATCCGAATTAATCCTGGTTAAAATTTTAATAAAATAATGGTTAAAAGCGAGAATAAAACTTGTATATCCTTTCGAACGGCGGTCCGAATTACCAATGATTTCATCGTCACAGTTGACCGAAACAGATAACAAATGCGCATCGCAATTTCATCAATTATTGAGTACATTCATTAAACACTAAATGGTTTTGATTCAAAGCCGATGCTACAGATATTCCAAATGATAAGTTAACCGTGTAAACGTAATGTTTCCTAATTGAACACGATACTTATCAAAGGTTCAAATAGTCAACTGCGGACGAAAACTTCACCGTGAACTTACGCAATACGAGGAATAAAAAATTAGCGGTGCTTTTACGTGTACCTTTGCGTTATTTCTGTGCATGTGATGCTGTGCTCTTGTAGCTGCTCTACTCTTCTATTCACCAGCCTATATTAATAAAGCGTATTTTTAATTCCAGCAATAAAACATATTAAATATAACATAAGCTAAATCATATCACACCAAAAGCTAAAACGTAAGAGGATAATAAATCGAAGCTGAATTGTACTTTATTGTTTACAAATTCTAACTAATTATAAACGTAATTCAACCAAAATACTACACGCTACTTACAAACAAGAATCTAATTGCGTGGTTTTAGACATAACAAGACGCTTTTTTTTTCGTTGCGGTTCACGACGAATATTAACTTTTGATCTATAAAGAAACACAATAATTTTGTAATATTACGATAACAAAAGAAAAAAAAATCATTTCAATTAAATACTTCTGAATTCTAATGGTTCAATGTATTCCCGAGTCGGTCGTAAGTTCAATGGTCAGATGTAATCAGAATATTTACAAACGTAAACAATGTCATTTATCAAGTAATTTATGAATGATTGATTATTAATTGAAATCACGATAACGAAATGTGTAAAATTTGTAAATAATTACGAGCCGAATGTTATCTAGCGATGAATAATGCAAGTGCAAGTATAATATTGGAAATCGGCACAAATGCATTTGTAGCGGTACACACATACACACCCAAAGTTATAAATAAGAGCACATGAGTTAACATTAGATCAGAAGCATTCAAATGCGAGTGAAAATGCCAATTTTATTATTATGTTAATATGATAATGAAGTTAACCAAGTATTAAGTTTTCATAGCGCTATTACCGTAATTAATTGTTCGGAATGAAAATGGCACGTAATTTTTCCATGGTAAACACAACGTCAGCAATCGTACAAACTGTATCACTGTAATGCACTGTATTTACGATTTATAATATTAACGCGGTTTTAGAATATACTTTTCAGAAAACATTTCTACTTTAATAATTACACTAACATAAAATTTTATGTCAAATTGTACAGTAGCATTTAATTACGTATAAACTCCACTCCCAAGAACTGACAAGACAACAAACAACACTTCAATGTTTTGTACTGTGCCATGCTACGCCATTATTTATTAAAAGCCTGGTTATTTTTATCTTTTTCTCTGTGAAAAAGATCATAAGACGCGCTCTATTAGTTTTATTTTGTACTGTAAATTTCCATTGTAGATTTCGTAATTATCTGGTTTCCACTGAAATGAAGGAGGCTAGAGATCAACAGCAGTTTACCGCCTTTACGGGAACGGATAGGTTTTGTTTTTCGAATTTCGATTAGTGTTTCAAATTTCTAATGAAGGACTGTTTTGATGATGTTGAAAAGAGAAATTTGAAATAAATATTCCGGTTCGTCGATTGCTTACTTCACTACACTTACTAATCCATCCACATGTTGAAATCCATTTACCCATAAAAACCCACAAGTTGATCCTGGAAGTGCTGATAACACTATCGAAGAATGAATAGTCCTCGGAAACACGTAAGAAACTCACAATATAATACCTGAACATAAATTTAACCTGTGTATCCATGCATTGCGTGTATAGAAAGCTGACACTCCTTCGACTCCGGTCAAATCACCTGTTAAATCTTCAAGAATACTTCGTACAACACCTATCAAATCTCCCAAAAAACTTTGCCTATCACCAGTTAAATCTCCGAGATTACTTCGCACGCCGAACAAGTTGCTAAGTACGCCAACATCAACGACCACACCGAGTAGCGAGTATGGTTTACGAACTCCAAAAAGTGAAATAGATATCGTCAGAAGAAAACTTCACGTCTCCGCTGTACCAGACTCGCCATCTACGTCTGCTAATACATGCCCGATACTTTGTAGAGAAAAGGAATTCAATACTATACGTAATTTTATAAAAGAAAAAATAGTTTCCAAAAGTTCAGGGTATGTGTTTCAATGGCGATTATGCGCAGAACGTGAAATTAATTCGAAGTAATTTTTCAGGTATATGTTCATAAGCGGTAAACCAGGATCTGGAAAAACCTTAGCTATTCACAAAGTAATTGAAAACATGAAGAGCAATGTTAGAAGAAAAGCTAATAATTTCAAAGTTGGTTGTTGAAATATTCTCTGGAATATTTTGGAGTACTTTTTTAATTTTTTAATAATTTTTCAGTTTATCGAAGTAAACGGACTCTACTTTAGCGAGCCCACGAAAATATTTCCTAAAATTTTAGAACAAATTGACGAAAGAATCGCTCCACCCAAACAAGCTTCATGTTTATTAGATGAATATTTTCACTCGAGGTCGTCTAAGGATGTTCCAATAATTTTTTTCATCGATGAATTGGATTCTGTTTACAAACGATCTTCAAAAGTCGTTAAAAGTATTTTAAATTGGCTAAAACAGTCAAATTCGCAACTTATTCTATTGACCGTAGCAAATGATGATGCGTTAGTATCAGTACTGAAAAACGAAATTCTAAATGGAAAAGTAAGTTATTATTATTAGTTTTAAACGACTTGATTTAAACTCAATATTTCTACTCAATTTCAGGAAATTGTAAGTCTTCTTTTTCCCAGCTATTCAAATGAGGATCTTTTAAAAATCGTAGAAAATAGATTAGAGGGCACTGTCGGATTACCACCCGGTGCTATACAATTTATAATCAAGTAATTTCATCTGAAACTAATTTTTTATCACGTCAGTTTTGCTAAAATGTCAATTTTCCAGAACATATAATCCTAATGGAGATGCTCGAGGGATTTTGGATATGTGCCGTGAAATTCTAGATATGATTATTGAAAGCGACGAAGACGAATGTTTAATAACTCTTGAAAGAGTACAAAAAGTTTGCAAAATAATTGAAGTCGACCCAATTATATTACATTTGAAGTACGTAATTTCAATTCTATGTATTTTGAACTTGAATTAAAATTGAAATTTTACAGACATGCAAGTATATCGCAACAGTTCCTACTTCAATCTCTTGCCGATATCGGAGACGATAACTATTTGCAAGGTAGAATTTATTCATATTTCCAATGTCTTTGCACTCTTCAAGGTAAGCGCGTCGTAAATAACTTTTCAGATATGTTTTGTATAGTGGAATTTCCATTTTTTAGGATATCCATGTACCAGTATTTACAATTTATGTCACGTAGCTGAAATTCTCGCAGTGACTGGATTCATAAAGGCTGAATCTCATCCGATAAACATGTGGACTCCACTTAAATTGTCTGTAGACCAGAAATTCATACGAATCGCTTATAATTGCCTCGAATCTAAAACTTCAGGAAAGCTTTAGGCGCTGTTTCTTCAGTTGTACTAAATATGATTCTTTTTCTCATTATTTTATTTTTTTTTTGTAATTTAAACATTTTTTAAACATAAATTGATATAAATTGACAGCGATGTACAATTTTTTTATTGAAAGTTTAAGACTAGAATGAGTTAACAGGATCAAATTAGAAACGGAAAATTCACATAATAACATTTTTCTCTATTGCATCTATAGACAGTTCTTCTCAACAAGTTTCTACTCTTGATTGAAATCCGTTTTACTCGAACCTGATGTATTTCTGCTTGAAAAATAATTCGCTGGCCGTGCTAACGATTCGAAAATATCTCCTATCGTAGTAGTGGTGGCAATATAATCTTCAATTACTGAATTACGTTGCTTAATATTTTCAATTTTTTGAAATAAAACGGACAACGTTAAGGAAGAATCTGTGATTTGATAATGCAAAAAGCTCTGTAAAAATAAATCTTAACAGGTTCGTTCCTCAAATTACCATTATCAAAATGAAAATGAAATTATCACTTTATACTCTTCAACCAGTCGAATGGAACTTCGTCCAAAATCATTCATGAGATGTCTCTGCAACTGAACGACATCTTTTAAAGAAGTTACTTCAGGATGAACCCTTATCATCAAAAAAAATCCCAAATTATGAGTTTTCTCTAATTCTTCAGGAGTTCCAATACAATACATTATGCCATCTTCGAGTATGGTTAGTCGATCACATAATAATTGACATTCTCCAGGGCTTAATTCAAAGATTTAATTATTATTAAAGCGAAAAAAATAATGTCACTCGAGTAAACATATACACCCCGAATATACCTTGGTGATCCCAATATGATAGTTTTACCAGAATCCTTCATTCGTTCTATAATATCATATAAATGACGTTTGGATAGTGAATCAATCCCAGTCCCAGGTTCGTCTAGAAAAACTACTTTCGGATTTCCCAACAGCGATAGAGCCACGCTTAATAAACGTTGGTTACCGATTGTATAATATTTACATTTGTCGTGTTGCGAATCTTCTAATCCTGTTGAAGAAGCCATCAAGCGAGGTTTTCAAATTTCACAGAAACTCCTTTTTATTAGTACCTGAATTACGTGTTACTATACCTGTAGCAGATACCCATTCGTCTAATATCGTCTCAAGATCGTATTCAATTCCTTTCAACGAAGCAATCAACTCCAACATGTCCCTACCAGTGAAGATATCGATCAAAGGAGATATTTGAGGACAATATCCAACCAAAGAAAAATACTAAATGAAAAAATCACTTGTTTTGAATCGTTCAAGGTAGTTAAAATGAATTTACGAATTACTACAAAGGTTGAAATAAGTAAGCTGCATGCGTTTATTTTGAAATTTTACCAGTTCTCTGTCGTCATTGAATTTATAACCATTGACTGTAACTTCCCCCGTCGTAGGAATTATTTTTGTAGCCATTGAATGAAAAATAGTCGTTTTTCCAGCCGCGTGCCCTCCGAGAATACCAAAACAACTGCCATATTCAGCTATAAAACTGACATCATTAACTGCGGTGATGCGTTTGAGCTTTTTCCAATAATTTTTACTCAATTCATCGACTAAAACTGGTACTTGATTGTATTCTAAAATATATTCCAGAATTGATGTTGAAATATTTGTATCGCGGATTAATATATTAAAGCATTGTGATAAATAATTATGTATTAAGCTGTAGATTAGATGATCAAGAACGGATTAATAAACTTTAAAAATCGTAGATAAGTGATGTTGGTATTTTTGACGTGAATAATTCGCACGTTCAGAAAAAAAAATAAAATAGGTACTCAAATAACAGCCAAAAAATCGCAAACGATTAAATTTTGACGAGAAACTTGAAAAAATAAACAGTGTTACCAGTTGTAGAAACCTAACGAGATATTGAAATTGTTTTAGAATTTGGATATCAATCTCAATTGTCATTTCACACACTAAATTAATCCGTTTTTCGCGTTTCGTGTAAAAATATACACTATGCATCAAATACCTACTTGATTCGTCCTCTTTCAGAAGTTTAACTTCATTGCGTTCATTTTCCACATCCACAAAACGATGATCCACTTTGTTACCTTTGAAAATATTATGCATCGCATCCGTCAGTCCCATGTTCATCGCGATAAATAAACTACCACCGTGAAGTATACCTATAACTAAAAAGCTAAACTCTCGCAGTATTCCATATGGGTCAGTTGGAGTTGAAAATTCCAAGTAATTTTTGTCGACCTTCTCGTCTAACGTATAAGTTCACTTTAATTACACGACCTCTGAGAGTAAAAAATTATTAGGTATAATCTTCACCTAAACACCATGATAGTAGAAGAGGTGAACAAGTGATGGAGCAACGATTGTTATAGTACCAATTGGTCAAATACTGTAAAACAGCCCATGGAAAGCTAAGAAATGGTATGAATAATAACGCGTAAATGAGATATAAAAACATCCCGAATCTTGTTCTTTTACCGACTTCGAAATCCAAACTCGAAACGTAACACATTGCTACTCCGATGTTACCTTAAAAACAAAATTTATGAAATAAACATTTTGAACCAATCGAAAAACTCATTCCGATAATTAACATCAGAAAGAACCTACATGTTAAATTTATCACGAACAAAAGCGCATACGATCTTTTTACCGGTCTGTACACCATACTTACGATATATACGTAAAACAATCCGGTAACTCCAAAGATGAATATAATTGAAAGAAATATACCTATTAAATATTCATCATTAATACACTGAAATACGAAAAGGTTATTTTGAACGTTAATTACCAAAATTATGGTTAAATTCGAAAAATCCGTGAAAATTGATTAAAAGCGCAAATAACGCAACTCTAATTGCTATCACGACAGTGAAAAATAACAAATCAAACGTAAACGTTGTAAACCAATACATCCAAGTTGGTACACCTGACATTATTTGTAAATGCATTACACCTTCGGCGATTTCTTTGTTGGATAATTCGAATAACAGAAACACCACTTCCATGGTTAAATATCCGAAAGCAAAGAACATTAAGCAAAATACATAAAATGCTTTGATAAACCTTTCGTTTTTAGGACAACCATCCTAGAGAAAAATTAATAACAATGGTAGTATCTGTGATATGAAAATGAAACATCAATAATTGATTTGGTACTTTATGAGAATAAGTATGCAACTTATTCAACAATTTCAATATAGTAGTTGCACAGATTCCATTGAAAGAATCAAATCGCTCAGTAATTGCTTTTTGTGCATTAAAATAGTTACTTTAGCATGAGGAGCTGGATGATTGAAAGTAGTTATCGAAAAATTTTCATTTCCAGTGGCTTGTCTAAGCAAAACATTCGAATACGTAGTAATAGCAATTGGTAACGAATGCAGTGCAATCGGATTGTATAATATTTTAGTCGAATGATTTGCATTCAGTGAAAAAGCTGCAATCAATTCCCTTCGAAATCGTAATAAGTTGTTTCTTCCAAGTATAATTAAATCTGCGATGAAAGATTTTATTTGAATATGATTCAACGCAACGTACACTTTCAAGAGTAACTTACTTTGAACAACTGTACCATTCGTTGTTTCATCGAAGGAGGCTCCAAAAGAACTTATGTAATTGACATATTTATGATATGAGTCTTCATCAGCATCACGATTGTGTAATACAATTCGCGGATATATGTAGGTTTCCGGTGACGGTGACATTTCCATCACCAGTAACGGATCAAAATCAAGTGTCGTGATTAAATGCGTTATAAACAACGTGAACAGAGTGGGTAAAATAATCTGAGAAATTAATAAAATTATTCTATAACTCGAATAAGGTAAAAAAATTATGAAATCTTACCCTTGCAAAAATGGCATTGTAATGTCTAACCATTAAAGTTGTTTTCTTTCGAAATAATATCTTCATTTGTCGTAATTTCAAATGTAATCCGTCAATCGTGTGAGGATATCCTGTAACTAGAATTAATTTTATACCCTTAATACATTCAATAAATATTAAATATTCGAAACAGTTTTTCACGCTGCCAACGCTCAAAATTTCAGTCTTTTTTTTGTACCTACTCGAATCATATTCACTTCCTACCACTTCAACGGCGTCTGACGGTTTAACTGAATAAGGTTCTGTTAGAGATTTTCTGTTTTAAATAAATGGCCTATAGGTATTTTTTCTCGTTCATTTTCGTTGTCAATATTTAGTGAAGTATTTTACCTACTTTAAAAGAATATCTTCTATTGTTTCAACAGTAACATCAATGTTTGATATTTCTAAAACTTCTGTGTCGAGATTTTTGAACAACTCGGGAAATTTAGGTGAATCTGAAATTGGCACTTCATAAACAATCTCATCTTCCGTTTGCATTTTGATAGTCGCGTTCACGGTGTTATTTACAGTTCTGACGATTTCATCGAAATTTTCCTGTTTACCCGAAATCGTTATTTTGTAGTTAGCACCTACAGTAAATATGAAATGGTTTTGTTTAAAAGATTCATTGGTCGCTTTCAAGAGTAGATGAAAATTACCCAAGTTTTTTTTGAGAAAACTCGGCGTTCCGTGTGCGACAATTACGCCATTTTCCAAAACCGTAATACGATCAGCCAAATTATCCAGCTCTTTGGAGTATTGTGAACTCACAATGATTACTCGATCAGAACGCATACTCTGAAGAATTTTTTTCAAAGAAACATTAATTTGATTTGAATTGCTACTAAATATAAATATTTTTCCATTTATGGTTAAATGATTACTTACCGCTAATAAATTCCACATTTTAATTTTCGAGTGTAAATCTAAACCAATCGTAGGTTCATCTAAGAGCAATACCTGTATCATATTATTTTTTTATGTCATAAAGAATCTCATGACAATGGCGGTTGCTTGAATTTCACAATGGGAAAATATAAACCTAAAAATAATCCAGAAAACATCAAACCTATCACGTTCTCTTCATTAATCTTAAAAATGGTTTCTGAATATGATTCAAGTTTTCTTCAAGACCGCCACTGTCTAAAAGTGACTAATTTCAACAAATTCTTTTTACCTTGCGCTCTCCCATTAATGCAATAGTAATGCATAATATCCTTTTTGATACTACTGATAAATATTTTATTTTGTTATCTCTTTCGTTGAATATTCCCATTTTGGTCAAATATATTTCCGCTTCTTCATCAGCGTCATTTTTATTGAGACCTTTTAACTACATAAATCTCGTTATCGTTTCAATTTCTTTAAAATAGGTAGGTATAAATTCAAACCACAATTTACCATTCCAAAGAATATCAAATGCTGTTTAGGAGACATATAGGGAAATAACCTTTCCTCCTTGAAACAAACTCCTAAATCGTTTTTTAATGCGTGAATATTATCGTTTATATTTATACCTTTATAGTGTATGGATCCCTGTTCGAACGAAACAGAATCTGAAAAGATTATACTCGTTAACATTTCAAGTGGTGTCATGAGCAAGTAAAAATATAATTTTTTATCACCAGTCAGAACCGATACAAATGTAGTTTTGCCAGATTTTTGGTGGCCCAATAAAACGCTTATTTCGTTTTCGTAAAAGTCTACGTTGATCGTATCCAACGCTTTTATCGGTCCATATTCCACCGATAAGTCTTCGACAACTAAAGTAGGTTGATGGTCAGCAACTATAGACTCCCTGATTTCGCTAATTTTCGATTCTCGAATCCTCAAAACCGCGTTTTCGTTTTTGTCATTTTTTAATTGACGAGCTGTTTGTAACGATATGCTACTCAATGTAAGTTTTTCACTAGGAATTATCCCCTATTGAGAAAAATAAACTGAAATCATTTTATTCCGAGGTAAGATGAAAATTTCAACGGTACCTCTAAAGGAAAGTACGACGATTTCTGTTTACTGAAATCACTGGAATTTTTGCTTCCGATATACCACGCTAGTACCGAATAAATAATTATTTCCAATAAGAAATAGACGAGATATTGAGAACAAGTCAAAGTTGATTCTTCCTCTCGTATGGTAGTTAATGATTTCCAATCGAATTTACCTGTGAAAATTTCATCGTGATTTTTTGCGAATTTCAACATTTACGCTTACTCAAATAACCATTGCTTTAACCAGCTGTTCGAGAAAAGGCCAAGAAACGAGCTGTTTTCAAAAAGTTAGTTGAAGGAATTATGGATACGAATTGAGCAATTTGTCGTAAATTCAATACACTGAAAGTATATACAAGAGTGGTGCATAGGAAAGTCAACGACACGTAAACTGATGCGATCACTGTAGCTGTAAATCACATTTGAAATTGTTTCAATTAGGGTTATAATATTTATGCGAGAAGTTATCGAGACAATTTTCATTTCATCACAAACCTTTGTTGAAAATAGAGCAAAGAAAAAGAATAAACGTGATATTGGCGATAGCGAAAAGCATATAAATTGTCCACAACACGGAGAATTCTATACCGCTATCAATCGCACTTTCAGATCCTTTGAGAGGAATTTTCAAAAATACCGTCGCCAATGTTACCGAAATCAAAATCACTACAAATGATTTTATAAACCAGCTAAACCATATCAATGGTTCGTCCATGCCGTGTATTCTCATCAGTTCCTAAATTTCATAGATTTTCATAATTTTTCTAGAATTTACATCGTTACTCATTCAAATGAATTTCATACCTTTACACCACTTTGTTTTTCAGAAATAACGGAAGCGATTAATGGCACAGCTAATGCTACTTCGATAGCAACAGTAGCGAGGCTAGTAATTAATATGATGTCAGGTAAATCTCCTTCAATGTTACTTCTCCGAAATTCGGGATAAGGAAACGGTTGAAAAGTGGGCTAAAAAACAATCGTTTTAAAAGTATATAGGTTTTCGTTTTTGACTAAATTGTTTTTCAATTATTACGTATGATTTATCATTTGAACCTATACCTACGTAATTAGTATGTAATTACCTATCTAGGTACAAAGATTTGTCTTAATCACGTTAAGTTTACTCACGATTGGTATAACCCATTTATTACGGTGCGCTTTTATTCGTATAAATTCTTCATTGATAACTAACTGAATTGCAGCGAAACCGCCACTCCAATATTCTGAAACTAATAAGAAAATGTGCGATTAAGAATAATAAGAACCAGCAGAATCAGTAATAACCATGTTTGAAAATTCAAAGTGTCAATTTTATTTCTATCAAATTTGATCAAAATTAAAAACCAACGAAAATTTCACGTAAGTGAACAACATACTTTACAAGAATTAGGTATAATCACCTTTTTCAGATGGTCCGATCTTAAAAAGTGAAAATAAAAATCGTGTAGAGACAGCTTCGCTCTGTCTCACCTCGTATACCAAATGATCTGGTACTAATCCATGGGAAGTATTTGATGAAAATATGATCCCCATAGGAGCCTGTGATCGGGATATACTTCGATTTACCATGTACAACAATAACTCAGTTTCGGTACTTCTGTTCACAAGTTCAATCGGATTCGTAGCGTTGAGATCTCTATGAGAATCTAAGGAAAGTGTGAAATAAAAACGAGGTTTTTCTCGCACTTACACTTCACTTATTTTTACATCACTTTTCATTGATATGAACGAATTAACGAAATTGACTTTAAGATGATTGAAAATGAATGATTGACTGACTTCATTAAATTTGAAAAAAGGCCTAAATAATGGCACTTACTTAAAATACGAACAACACTTTTCATCAATTCATCAGTAAAGGAAGTAGATGGCGAATAGGCTACATATTGATGATCCTTAAATGTTTCCAAAAGTTCTTGCCTAGAACTAACCGATGTAATTGTCACAGGAAGTTTTTCATACTTCACATTCGTAGTAATCATCAAATAAGCAGGTACAAAACAACGTATTATAATTTCTATCAACGTCCACGTCCAGTAATACCGATGCCAAACGAAACTCTTCCACAAAAGTAATCTGTACTTTTGTAGGTATGAACTAGTCGGTGAATGTTCAACTTCCATGTTGTCATTTGAAACTTTAAACTTTAATTAGTTAGTTTGGTATGACATTACACGAAAAAATATGCGTAATTTTATGCAAATAATAAGATAAAACGCAAGTAGTTGGATGATTTGCGAGAATTTATTCATACCTGTCTAATTTTCGACGAATGGACGAAATACTCGACATTAACATTGACCAGGATTTTGTTATCAGAGGATTTTGATCACTTTGAAATGAACAAAAGGAAAAAGCTCACAAGTAACAACTTTCTAATGTAAACGAAACCATCAAGTTTTCTATGCATATTTTTTTTTGTTCTGACGTCACAATTATATGGCCAAAATTTGAAGAAAGTGAGGACGAATGTCATGAGAATATTGGAATATCGAATAATTTTTCGAGTTGTAATAGCTTCAAATTTTAATTATAAAATAGGAAGTAATCGGATAACGAACCATCGCCAGCTAGTAAAACTAGCATACTTGGGTATTATTTTTCATTTGCTTTTCGTATTACTCGTACGTACTTAATGGTATGTATTATTTTATACAAAGTTTTTTAATGAAATTAAGGTTACAAATTAAAAATTTATAAAGATAATTTCCAAAAAAATAAGTAATACACTGTCAATAATTTGAAAAAAATTGCTGGAGAAATGAAGAATTTGAGGAAAAGGATACGCCAACGATACCTGGTTTTCCCAGGCGGTCACCCGTCCAAGTACTAACCAGGCCCGACGTTGCTTAACTTCGGTGATCGGACGAGAACCGGTGTATTCAACATGGTATGATCGTTGACGCCTCACCTAGCGTATTTTATAAAATTTTAGTATATAAATTCAAGTTACCAAAAAGCAAAGAAAATTCAAAAAATTCTAAATTATATGCAAAATGTTGATGATAAAAAAATGATTATACTTATTTACAAATTTGATAATTTAGTAACTATTAATCGTAATCGTAACAGATTAGTTGTCTCCTCGTCCTACAGCTAGTGTGATCTTTTTTGCAGTTTGTATAAAAAAAACTTGTAGGTACTTCATTTATTATTATTATTATTATTATATTATGCCGTTGTGTGCTGCACGTATGTACGTATTCATTCCTATTCATACATATTTAATTTAACATCTGTATTGTACTAATATCTGATACGTGTCAGCTGGCCACGTACAGACATACGACATACTTATGAAAACTCATCACTAGAGCTGAGATATATATTTTCCAAAAAACGTCGAAATATTGCCTAAAAATATTGTCTTAAAAAAGGGAAATATGCTAAAATATTCCCTAAAAATGGGAAATATGTCAAAATATTGCCTATCAATATGGGTATCATTTTAAAGGAAATTGCATTCTCTATACAACTGCGTTGCAATCTGAGTGGATTAATGCCAAATACTGGCCAAAACATCAACTTTACTGAATAAAATAGAGGAAAAAGAAGAAATAATTGCAATGCAATTAAAGCACACATTTTACAACTGTACCATGCGGTGAAATGATTTGAAATTTTGAACATTGATACTATGAAAACTAGATGACGGACAGATTTTCGATTATTTATTGACTTTTTGCGATGGCAAACTTTTTTTTTCAAAAAAATTTTAGAAGCATTTTTGCAAATTTTTGTAAAATATTCCCTAAAAACAGTAGAAACCATCGAATTTTACATAAATATATCAAAATATTTCCTAAAAAAGGGCAAAATATGCTTTTTTATGTTTTTATACCTGAAATATGCTAAAATATTGCCTAACAAATTGGGCTCAATCGTCTCAGAATTTCATGAAACGCGAAAGTATACGGAATATACTCAATCTAGTGCATAACAGAAAAATATGTTCGAAAATATAAATCTCAGCTCTACTCATCACGCCCTATCACGTCATAACCTTCTCAACGTCAAAAACTAGATTCACGTATACTCGATTTTCGGCAAAAACGTTCGTTTTGCGCATGAATTGTATAATGGTTTAAAAAAAATAGTTCGTAATTCTTTTTCAATGGATCGTTAACAACATTTTCAAAATTAAAAATGAAAATGGAATAAAAACAAGGTTGCTGTCTTGCTGAAACATTTCCTTGACGGTTTACACAAAAATCGTGTTTTTTTTCATGTTTTCTTTGATAAAATCACAATCCGTGGTTAAAAACTTGTCTTTCGCTAAACGTAAATCAGAAGAACAGTAAATCGACATCGACAATTTTACTTGGAAATGAAAGAAACTAACCGTTGCATATTTTAAGAACTACTTCGCTATTTCATATTTATAATAAAGTAAGTACTCTTCTAAATTTCAATTCTACATTTATTACCTAAACTATAACCAATAATTTTATCGCCGGCTTTACTTTCTTTGTTGTTAGAAATGTGGAACTCTTTACGTTGCATTTGTAATAGAAGTATTACTCAAGCAGTAACCAATAATATTACTGCGAAGTCAGTTAATACCATTTTGAAAAGTTTTTATGCATCGCATTCTAAAGCTGATAAATTATACTCTTCTTTCATGAGCAAAGGTACAGATATCACTAGATCTGATCATGATGAGAAACCATCGAGATGGATGAGGTACAACGAAAAAATATATCCTCCTCAAGATCCATCAGAACCCAGAAGACCTGCAGTACGTTATCAAGTTTACAACGACGTTTCCAAATAGCAATCTTCATTAACTTGTTAAAACCTATATATTTTGTTTTTTCAGTACGTTTGTCATGAATTAATTAATGTCAAATATAGTCCAAAAAAAATGTGGTACGTTTGCCGTTTTGTTCGTGGAATGACCGTAGACGAAGCTCTTAAACAACTGAAGTTAGTTGGTAGAAAGGGCGCGACAATTGCTATACAAGCAATAAATGAAGCTGTTGAGATGGCTGTTACTCAGCATAATGTAGAATTCAAAACCAATCTGTGGATCGGTAAGTTCAACGTGTATTTAAATTCAGTTTACTATATTACATAGAAGCACCAATGTACCAATAAGGATGGTTTTAGCTGAGTGTTTCGCTACCAGAGGGATTATGGTGAAAGGAGTACGCAGACATGCCAAAGGCAGGATAGGAGTAATTCATTACAGATATTGTAATTTTTACATACGATTGGAAGAAGGAACACCTCCTGCTGATTATTACCGTAAAGGAGATAGATCCGGTCCTGCATTGCTTGATAAATGGTTAACTGAAATGAGAAATCGTAAAATAACTGGATCTTTGTAATGGACTAATTGTTATGCATTTTTATAAATATAGTTATTGTTTTTTTGATTTATTTTCATTTTTAATTCTTCGTTATGCAATCTTTTGTACTGACCTATCGACTGTGTTCTGTCGAGGTATTAGAAATGTTCTCAATTTTGTTTTCAATAAGCTGTACCGAGCTTGTTAGATTTCAATTTTCAATAATTTTCTTGATATATCGTTTCGAAATAAGATAAATCGGGTTAAATATTTTTCCAAAAACCAAGAATCTTAAATATTTTGAAAGCTAATGAAACATTTAATAAATATAAAAGAATTTGGAAAATCAAGTGAATGTACTTACTACTTACACATATTGTATGACTTTAATCAATTGAACAAATGTACAGTGACAAGTTCCGAATTTCGAAAAAAAATTATTGGAAAACATTAGACATTTACGACTACATTTTAATCATATTTCCTTCTATCGATATAGTTTCGTAAAGCGATAACACTAGAACGTTGGTACGTAATAAATTTTTATACATCGAGTTTTTTGATTTTTAGCGAATAAAATTTTACGTCGATTCGTTCCATCACTTTTACACACATAGTACTCGTTTTAAAAAATGTCCTCTTTTTATAGCCTACACGGTATTTTCTTATTAAAGAAATCGTTCCAGGTTAGTATGATAACAAAACGACTACACCGATGAAAATCGCTTATTTTGGTGGTTCGCACGTGACTAGTTTATAGTTTTATACTCTTGTAGTAAGATCGGAAATTTTTTAAATCTCGTGTCTTACAACGGATGAAGTTTATTTTCAAACATTCTGTACCATATATCGGTAAGTTTATCCTGACGACTTAAAGCTATTATAAGCAATATTAAAACATTCATTTTAAGTATTCGATCATTATTAAGACTAAGACGTATAGTGCTTTTTATGTAATAACGTGTCATTTTCAATAATGGAATAGATAATACTTATTGTTGATATAACGATGTCCTACATTCCCATCGTTTCAACATTATACCGGAAGCAAGTATATATAAAATGAAATCTTATAATGGGTATTTTTAGTTTTTCTATCAGTAAAAAAATCTTTAAGTTGCTTTGCTGACGCTACGATAAAAAAGTAGGAAGGCGTTAGGTAATAGGTATGTATTATACTGAAATAAATCGAAAGAAAATTCGACCAAAAAAAATGAAATAATATTTCGTTTTCCGTTTCATAAATGAATGGTAACTTTTTATCTTAAATGAAGAAATTTCAATCAGGTATAACTACACCTGAAACGAAAAATATGAAATCAACATCTTATATTTTTGGCATTAGCATATTCAGAAACATCAATTTAGTCTCGTAATCTTATATATTATTTAATTTAAATCAAATTTGAAATTCTTTTTCAACCAAGATGTTGATTTTTTCTATTAATTTTCCACTAACCGAACACGTCATAAATTTTAGTTTCGAATGTCCAGCGTTTGTTCCACAATTAATCCAAAGTGGATCGCTTAAATCTAGATTACGTTTCAATTTGCATAATTTCTTAATGATAAATAACCCTCTTGTGCTTAAAATGCCGTAGCGTTATCATTTTGAAATATTTTTTCATCGTAATTTTTGCCAATTACAAGTTGGTTTTTTAAACTATTCAACGATGGGCTATGGGGTGTTCGTAGAGACGCAAAAAAATGATTACATGGCGACGCTTCGAGGTTGAATTAAAAAGGTTTTCGAAGAATATCAACTTTTAGGTTATAATTTTGTGTGATAATAAAATTTCAAT
This sequence comes from Maconellicoccus hirsutus, assembly GCA_003261595.1. NCBI lineage: Eukaryota > Metazoa > Arthropoda > Insecta > Hemiptera > Pseudococcidae > Maconellicoccus > Maconellicoccus hirsutus. The sequence continues at coordinate 79,552 of QBDW01005281.1, read as the reverse complement.
AATGTATCATAATGACAGGGTATTGCTTTTGGGTAGCGTGCAGTTAGGTCGTCACAGTGAAAGGGCTATTACCTGTAACGAAAATAAAATAAAATTTTTCAACTTTTTTTTTATTTTTTGATTATTTAGTTGGCGTGAATACCAATTGTGTTTCAAAAATAATCAAAAATTATCAAAAATGTTAGTGTCAACGTACCCTAATGCTGTCTCTTTTCGTTAAATATTTAGCAACTTGTGAAAAAGTTTTGAAATCTCGGCATAACCTAAACATCCTAAGAGGATTAATTTTCGTATCAACACGCATATCATATGCGAGTATGGAAGGTATGAAAATGTATGTAATGTACCTGTTTGCGTAATGTCCAACTGCCTATGTCTATATTGTACATAATTATTACATTTGCAAAAATATCCCACCGCGTTGCATGCTACATGTTATGTGTGAATGACCGGAATTCGTATAAGGGTGATTTTGCAGTCAGTGATGTTTAACTTGTCATGATAATTGGATTATTTTGAACTTTAAATAGAGCATTTCAGCTAAAAGATAACGTAATTGACGTGGATTAAAGCGAAGTTAAAGCTTTAAGAGCTTCGTAGAAAATTCTATGTAAAGTAAGACAAAGAATATTTCATTTGAGCATTTGCCTTATCATCATAATAATCCGAAGGTACGTTATTAGATACATAACTACATACCTACCCAATCAAAATTATACCCTTGAAAATGAACACCTGAAATGCGAAAGATAATGCGTATTAATTTAAGCAAATTGGTTGAACATTAGATAATTACTTTCAACTTATGTCTGAGAATGAATACTCTCCTTTTGTTTTTTATCTTTTACTCTCGGGATTTTGGAAAGGTCATACAATGCTGAGCTGTTTTTTTTTAACAAAAATATTTCTTTTTTAATGAAACTCCTGAAGTTATTTTTTTAAAACTACGTAACAATTCTCGCTTAACCTCTGCAACTTTTCGTGACTTTACAAACCAACGAAAAAGTTTAATTTAAACTGACAACAAAATTTCATCACCACAAAGAGTTAAAACCAAATTTACATAAAACACGGACGCGATCACACTTTCAAAAAGCTTCTCTCATTAATAATCGAGAAAATTAAAAGAACAAGATTCGTTCTACTTTCAACAATTGCCGTTGTTTTTATCGTTGGCAAATTCTTTTTTTTTCTTTTTTGAAGCATTCTTAGATGATACTCGAATAAAATTTTATAATTACGAATACCCTCGTTTTGTACTCAAGTTGAAACATCACGGTTGGCTGTTTTCTAAACAATAGAAAACAAATGACTTATACACAATTCGTAAAATAAAAATGTACGTATGTTGTATCTGCACATTTGGGACGCTTTAGAGAAGCAAAAAAAAACTCCAAGTATTCTAGAAAAGATAATGTGCCAGTTACGACCTCGTTATTCTCTATTTATGCGAAGAATGAAAAGAACGAATCATCTATTTTTTTTTAAATTTTTAATTAAAATTACGAGAGTTTGTAGTTACGTTCGTACAATGTTTCGTGCTCAAAATTTTCCTGATTTTGATCATATCATCTTTTGTTCTCTTACATAGCACGGCTGAAATGTACCTTGAACTCGTTTCTTTATGAACTAGGTACCAAAGTTGATTAAAAATAATAAATTGTGATAGTTTAACTAATTATTAAATTGAAAAAAAAAGATTCGAGCAATAATTTAATATTTATTTAGACTCGACCTTGAAAGTTTTCCGAATAACCTTGAACTTTAGGCTCTCGATAACGGTAGCTGTCGTTTCATCCTCACAACGAGTATATGTGTACTTTTAAAATAGAAAATTTATCAAAGGTTATTTATGTTGACTAATTATAAGTAATTTATAAACTGAACCAAAACTTCGTAACACCTTAATTTCAGCCTTATGTACTTCAATTTTGTACACCACTGCGTAATTTTGCTTGATAACGAGCATATCATGTTAATTAAATTGCATCTGCCAGAATATAAGGCAAGGACCCCTTATTTGTTAAGATTATGCAATTTCATTAACATTATGTACTAATTAGGTTAGCATTGTTAATGAAAAGAGTAAAAACTACATTTTCAAGTTGAAATACTTGAAGTAAAATGGTTACTGGTTATATACCCTTATTTATAAAATATTCCTCCGCGAAAAAAGTTAATTAATATTTTAACTCGCCTACAAATTTTATACATTTTTTTCTTCTTAAAGGATGAATACCTACAATGGCAAAAATTAACAAAGCACGGTTTTAAATAAAAAGAATGAAAATTTAGATGCTGAATTTGTTTATTTTTCAACAAAATGATTTCTTTTTACATTTTTTGTTTCATTTTTGCGCTGAAAATTTCATAACTCCCTTTTCACTTTAAAGCAAAGAAAAAAAAAACTTTTTAAATGGTTGATTTCATTTCTTTAATTAGTTCTGAAATTTATGTGTTCTTATTCGTACAAAGATAAAAAGAATCTCTTGTTTTTTAAATTACCAACTTTTTCAAATTCCTTATCAAATAATTTCCATACTTTTGGTTATAAAAGATTGCGTTTAAATTAGAACGTGAAAAAGGTAAGTTTTGATTTATCAAAGTTTAAAAATGTACGATGTTTTTACGAAATACAAATAAATGTATGTTACATTGAATTTCTATTTTACCGAAATAAAATTACGTTCTAAGTTTATTCGTATACATCAATAAGTACTTTTGAGTTTAATTATCTAGAATAAATCGAACTGAGATATTGGCATACGTCAAGCATATCATGAAATAAAATTTATCATTTCAAAGAATCTAAAATTATTATCACAGTAGGAATTCGGCGTGGAGAAATTTTAGCACCACGATGTAGGGTAGGTAATAGGTATTTTACTTTTGATAATGAACGTAAACACATCTGTTCAGAATGGAAATTAGCGAAAGAAGTTTGAACTTTAAGAATCGCATTTTGAAGAAAAATTCCTTATATGATTAGATTATTAATTGCCATTTGTTGATAACTTTCATAAACAAAAAATATTTACGTCCATCAGCCAATCGACAAAAATCGGAGTTATTCGGTGATCTTCGTGAAGGTAATTTTTATTGAACAGTGTAGGTGAGACAAAAAAAATCATGTAGAATTGCGTAACTGTGAAGCAATCTTTATTGTAAAATTTTGTTACGATGTTCTGAAGAATTGAAATTTTGTTTCAAAAGATGAAAAGTGATTGACTATTATACATAGATCTTTTTGTTCATCGTATATATTGAATTTAACCTACTGTAATGTTCATCAAAACTTATCATAATATTTACTATAGTATTAAATATGCTTTCCTTTCTATCCGTTGAATGCCGAAAACTTGGTTCTAGGTGTTTAGTACCTAGTACAGTACATACCAGTGGCGGCTGGTGGGCGAGGGCTCCGGGGCGCCGCCCTCCCTAGAATTCAGACGGAAATCGATTTTTTTTTAATTTTCAACTTTTCGGCAATATGAATCAATAAACTATATATCTGTAAAAAGTTCGGAATCTCGGCCGGACTCTCAACCGCTGAGTCCCTGTGAGACTAACACGCGTCGCGTTCAATAATTCCGAACGTGCCACGAACTAGTACGAACACGAACGCGAAAGCGAGCTATTCGAGTATTTGGAATTGGATTCACCGTTCACACATGCTGGGACTCAACGCTGCTGAGTCCGCGTTTCATTCAAGCATTTCGAACGTAACTTGTGGCATGCGCATGCGCATTATACATAAATACATGCATAAACGGACTCTGCTACGCTGAGTCCGCGTTACGATTTTGCATAACCAACGTAACTCTGATTGATACCCCTCCCGATATTAATAACTTCCAGATAGAATCTTGGCGCCTTAATTTCTAATGTAGCAGATTTTATAATATAACATAATAAATGGTAAAAATTTAAAAAAATATTTTTCTTAATGAATCACCTGCGAAGAGCCCTTCCACCCTCAGTCACCACGAGCCGCCACTGGTACATACCTAGTGTATTTTATAAAGATTGGTATTTGAGTCTTTAAAGATAACATGCTCGGAAATACATTATTAATCTACGTAGCAAGTCTGCGTACTACCTTAACCTCCTCAGTATACTTTGTGCTCAAACTTGATACGTATTTAAGTGATTACGCTACCATTTCTGCTAAAACTAAGAATATGCAGAAATTAATACTGTCACATTACATTACCGCTTTGATTTAACATGATAAGATGCACGCTTCAATTGATGTTTCGTTAAAGTACCACGGTATTTGAATATTTCGTAATTTCATTCCATTCATAATTTACGTATACATAATTACTTATCACAACCCTCTGGCCGTGCTACCGCACGGCCTGATTCGAAATTAATTTTGTTACGGTTATTAGCCCGATTTAGTTTATTCAAGAATCAGTTTGATGTCGTTTTTCGAAGGAACCATACTTATTATTAAGTGCAAAGCGCAAGTAGATGCATAAACGGTTGAACTTTTTTTTCGTGAGTACGTTTCTTCACGATAACTTCAATTGATAAATAAATTTTGCAGCTACCAAAGAGATGACAAAATTGAATTGAAAATTGAGATATACATCATAGTGTTATAACATAACAATAAGCATGGGTATCAATAGTCTTCTTTTCAAAGTGAAAAGAACGTGATCAACTGTAACCATTGTATTTAAACTACTGATCATTTATTGTTCTCCGGTTTAAAATTCTGCGTGAATTTCACATCAATACTTGTCCTAAAGTTCGAAAATAATTTATCGTTGACTTGTGAGCAGTATCTTTGGATAAAAATGTCAGCAATTTTTTCAAACTTCATGGAACGAAGATTAGTTTAATGTTATCTCTCGTTGTAAATATTTATCATCTAAGGGAAACGAAATAGTTAATTATTATATTCAGTAAATAGTTCTGATATGTTGAAAAAAGAAAATGTAGTTAATATGTACAGTATGTGGGTAATGGGTATGTACATACTAAATACAGTTAGCTGGTAACTTGTAAAAAAAAATTCGGAATAATTGCTGTTGATAAAAGAAATCACCATTTGTACCCTGTGCAGCAACATGTAACAAATTAATGAAAACTTTTTTTTCCATGTCGAGAATAACATTGATGGAAGGATAAAGCTTGATTATGTATGTATAGTGTACTATCAATTTATCATGCGTAGTGTGTACACGCATGATACTTGAAAACGCCTTAAATATTCGAAACTAAATGATAAAAACTACGCTGGGAAAATTTATATAAATACACGAGGCGGTACTTTGTTTAAATTTTCTGGATTTTTCATCGTAAACGCGAAGAAAAATTTAATTCTTGAATCTCTCGCCGAAGAACACGAGGTTGATAAAATTACGATGTGCGCGCGCACGAGCGCACGAAGAAGTATTTTTTCGTGAAATGGCAACACTGTATTTTTTCGAACACGGATTGCCGCACGTTCGACTAGTAACTTATTAGCGTATAACAGCACCGAAATGGTGATCGTATCGTATTGTTCAGTAGTATTTTGCGTTCGCGGTTCGTCCGTCGGTGTTAGAATGAAACCGAGTCGGTAGTGTGCCGGTTATCGTCGTATTTTTTTGTACAAAAACCAATATTTTCTCATGTAAAAGTTCTTAATTCCGTGGTTTTTCTGGTATTTCGATGGTAAGTTGATATTTTTCATCATGTTGTTTCATTCGTCTACCAGGATATTGGATTTTTACGTCGAAATACGCGATTACCGGTTAAAGAAAATTTTCGAATATTCGTCGTAGTGAAGAAAATTTGAAAATTGATTTTTTCGCGATGCTCACCGATGAAGATCATCCCACGTTGTGTAATGACCTGGGTGAAGAATCGTCCGAAGAAGATAACGAAAAACAGAACGAGCACACGTCGCCGGAATATATTCTAAATGCGGAAGAAGAAGAACAGGCACCAGTTGTGAATAACGATACGAATAGTACAAGCGACAGTAGAGAAGAAGATCCGAACAAATTATTATATCATCCAGTTATGGTATCCACATTATTGAATATAGATTTTGAAAATTACATGGTGCACGAGTCGACGAACGGGTTAGCGGCCGCCAAACAAGAATCATCTGCTTCGATTCCTTCATGTATGACGTCTTCGACGACGTCACCAACAGTTATCTCCCCGGTACCACTGACATTCCAAAATTTTCAATTTCATAATTCTCACAGAGAATTTTTCATATTGGAGAATCGTCAAGTTAGACCCAGATCTTCTAGTCTTACCGATAATACCATTGAATTTTTCCGCACCAGACGCGATCTTTATGTTGATATGCCTTTGAATCGTTCGAATAACGATTTATCAGCTCAATCGAATTCGTCGCCGCGTAATCCTTTAAATTTCGATATGTTCGTCGTTCGCGAATCGGTAAATACGGCCAAGCCGACGTTGTTACCTCAAGTTAGAATTAATATACCGTCGTCGCGGGCCCAATTGACGAAGAAATTTTGTGATTTTCATCAAAACCTCGCCGCGACCAGAACCAACGTCGAGATCGCCGAAACCGAGGAAAATTTCGGCTTCAATTTCGGAGTGTCGGCTCAATCTTTTAATTGTGCGCGTACCGTATCTTTCCACGCGTTGCTTTGTTCGTGCAAGTTAACCTGTTGTTGTATGTGCGATTTCCTCTGTCCGTCTGATTGTCACGCTTGTCTTCACGGTGTTTGTGCCCAATTCGTACGCAATTACCAGTGCGTTAAATCCAATATTTTGGCTCCGATCAAGAACTTCGTCGTCGATAAGGTGAGTTTTTTTCTACCTCCTTGTATTCTAATTGATACATAGCCGGGTACTCATCTGCGACATGTCCGAAGATCTATGCCTCGGCGAGTATTCGCGTTTTTATGTCCGACTATAAATAAACCTTGGCTATTTAAGGCTAAATAAACGGTGTGCATTGTTCGTTTGTTTGTATAGGCATTTAAGTTGACAGATCTATAACTTTATGCTGCGGCATGTTAGATTAGTTGAAGTACATGTATACTCATTACGTTCACGAGAACTACGGCAAAAGACATCACGTTGAATAACCTTTAATTAATGAAACCATTCTAGTATCCTTAAGGCATGCCCGGTCATTATTAAGGATATGAGCGCGGCCGACGAAGCGCCGTGCATTTAATGATACGTACACGTGACAGATTTTTTAGATAACGTTGGAATTTTTTAATTCATCAATGCTCGCGATATTAATTTCATATGTATCGTTTGTATACCTGTTTCCGCCAATCGATCAGAAGTGTCGAAATCGAAAAAATCACGCAAAAATTCGTCTGTGAGGAAGTTATGTGAACCAGCGAAAATGGGCGTGGTTACGTGGAAAATCGAAAACGTGAATTTGTTTCGTCGGATTTATAATTTCAATGAAATCAGATCAGTCTCGAAAAATGAGTATTTTCGATTATACCAAAAGACCAGCAACAGCTTGTTAAATGTCTCCATTACTACAGCCACCGAGAGCCAAAATGGATCCTGGGAAATATTCTGCCCTTCTTAATAAATTCAATTAAAATTCTAACATTCTAAAAAAACACGTTCAATTGTCAGTGGTTTTTTTTCCAATATTTTCGAGAAAAATGATTTTTTGTTTTGAAACTATTTATGAAAAAAAAATTGAAAAAACAGGTTTTCATAGGTCGACCTTCATTTTCTGTAGCGTACAAATGTTAAAAAATAACTGAAAAATTGATTTTTTCAGAAAAATTTGCATATTTATCGATTTTTTGCCATTGTTGAAACCTGCAATTAATCCAATTCCGGTATTTTTGCATTAAATGTAGTGAAACTTGAGTAGTAGGTGTAAATGGCCGATATAAAAATAAATTTTTGTTCAGATTTTTATACAATTTCATCCCAGAAAAATCAGTTATTAAATTATCAAAATTTTCGCATCGTTTTGAACGGGGTGAAAGTGGACAATGAAAATCAGAGAACAATTTTTTATATTCACGCCGGATATTTCATCTCCTACCCAAATTTCACTTCATTTGGTGCGAAAATGACGAAATTTTTTTACAATAAATCAAATTGAATTTTTATTTAGCGTTTATTTTTTGAACTTTAAAGTCTAAGGAAGCAAATTTGACTATATTTTTCAAAAAATTACGTAAATGTACGAAATTGAAAAAATATTTTCATTTTTTTTTCAAAAAATTGATCACTTTGTTTTCTAAACAGTTTTTTAACGTAATTTTGAAATTTTTTAAGTTTTAATTTTCACAATTTATCATATATGTAATTTTTTAAAACAACTGGTCAAGCATTCAATGCAGCTGGTCATCATGTCCATTTCACGTCCCCTTCTTTTATATTTCCACTCTCTCGAAACAATTTCAAAACGCGTAAAATTTCTCTACCATAATTTCAACGAAATTGAAAATTCACGTTGTAATTCCCATCTAACCCCTCCTTCTCCTCGGCATCGTGATATACATTATGCAAATTAAAACATACCTCTTGCAAGTCCAATCCTAACCTCCTCACATGTAAAATCACATCTCGACAATATTCTTAATCACCTCTATACGTCTATAATACATAATACGAAAAAAAAACACTCAAGAAAAAAAAAAGAAGCGATACTTTAAATGAGAAAAAGTGCTATTCACTACAAATTCGCGAAAGTTTGCAAATTCTCTATTGTTCTCGTCAGCCTTACCGTCTACTAAAACACGCTTCATTTTCAAAGGGTCAATAACATAAAAAGCCGTATTCGTGTATCTTCACGTACGTAAAAAGCAAATTACGCCACTTCGCGGCTAAAATTTTCTACTTCGACTATATGCAACTTAATGTACAAAAGAATGATCCCAGTTTTTGACTCATTTTATCGATACGTTCGCGAAAAATGAATCGAGTGTAAAAAAAATGGTTAAAAATTAATGTAGTGGGTTTAAATCATATTCCAAAGCTCGAATACGAATGAGTATATTTTTACATTAATGTATACCTCTATTGCATGTTTTCTCTTCACCCTTTGCCACCACGAAATAAAAACAGGGTTATAAAGGGTAATGGGAATAATTAGGCTAACGCGTTGTAACCGCAAAATATTTACACATGAAAATATAAATTTTTCAAATAGTTGAATGTATTTATAAACACGGATATTTTTTTCAACATAAACCTAATTTTCACCTCGCTCCATGGAACATGTAGTAATTATATGGCGAACTTTTGCGTTTGTTTAATTCGGTAACAGTGACAAGTCCAATACCTATAATCAAAGCTATTTCTTTTCGTAGAAGCGGTATTTATTATTAATAATATTTATTCAAGTTAATAATTCTGGTTCTCTGTCCAAATAACAATTAATATAATAGGATTCGGTGAGCTTGCATGCCATATATCCAATTTATATTTAATTTATTTCACGTCAACTCGAACACGAATAAACAAATTGTCGATCCGAATTTTTTCTTGGTTTGAAAATTGATTCCATTAGGCAGAGAAAATTCGCCATTAAATGACCGAAATGTAAACGAACACGACGAAAAGAAAAAGGACATATGTCATGAAAATGACAACCTTTCGACACGAGTAGGCATGCTGCGATTAAAACTCGCAAGATTTTAATTACCTTCTTAATTCGTCGTTTTAAATAAAAATCATCCTACATTTATTCGTCGAAATATGTTACAAACTTTCTATATTTCTTAATATTTTTCGCTTGTATACGCGTCAATGAGGCGGGCAGCCGATGATGGCGAATACAATTATAACACCGTAGATGGATTCATTGTGTGGGGCTTCTCGGTTTTCACTTATGAAAAGTTCTTTTTAATAATCTTGATTTTTTTTCGCACTTTATGTCGACGTCGTGTTCATGTAGTTGCGTTGATGGAAACGCGCGCTGGTTTCTTTTACATCGTCGAATGACTTCTTTTGTGATATTATGGATGAATTTTGCCAGTCTTTATGTATTTCTAGGGCTCGTAGATTTAGTATGTGGAAGATTTCCCGGTGGATATTGATTCCGCTTTGATTTGCTAATTGGCCAGTGATTTTGAATTGAGATTCAAGAGGAGAAATTCCTCAGGTTTTGGTAAAATTAAATAGTTTCAAGCTGAAGATTTAGTAGGATTGTCAGTTATGTTGAAATGTTCACAAATAGAGGAGAAAAAACACCTAAAAATTGAGAAAAATGTTAAAAAATAGAGGAAAATATCTAAAAATATAGAATAATGTCCAAAAATGAAGAAAAGTGTCTAAAATGGAAAAAAAGCGTCTAAAAACGGAGAGAAAATATTCAAAAATGAAAAAAAAAGTGGAGAAAGCAGGAAAAAAATTATTTAAACACGAAAAAGATGTTCAAAAATAGAGAAAAAAGGTCCTTAAACAGAAAAAACATGTTCAAAAGTAAAAAAAAACCAAAACTATCCAAAAATGAAAAAAAAGATTCAAAAATGGAAGAAAAGTGTTTAAAAATAAAGGTAAAATGGAAAAAACTAAAGAAAAATTTCTCAAAAATCGGGAAAAAATGTTCAAAAATGAAAAAAAAAACAAAAAAGTAGGAAAATGTCCAAAAGTGTGTAAAAATGGAAAAAAATCTGCAAAAATGCACGCAAAAATCTTCCAAGAGTGATTTCCTATTCGAAGTCGATGTTACTCTGCGTCATAGAATTCCTCACCATCGACCAATTTTTGATCTGGTATATTTTCCGCGAAAAATAAAGAAAACGCAATACATCATGAAATATTTTTCTACGCCGAATGGAAAAGAGCCAAAAAAATCGAGCGTAGAAAAAATAACGACGCGAAGCGAAAAAAATCACGAAACGCGACCGTTTCATAATTTCGTCGAAAAAAATTCCACCTCATCAATAATCCGGCTATAAAAAGGAGGAAAAAATCGTACGCTTAATTAATAAAGCGTACTCGGTGAAATTGATGATAAGTGCGACGTCGACTTTGAAAAAAAAAGTATAAAAGCTACTGTAACGAACGAGAATAATTTACTCGTTGAATTTTATACGATACCGATACATCACCTAGACCATCGACGACATCTATAAATGATATCACTTATTCATCGTATATACTCTACGTATTTATAGAGTATAATGGAAACATAAAAAAGAATCGCCCATCCCATATGAAAATGAACGCGTCGTTTAAATGTAAACATCATTATCGGCATCCTGCTTTCATAAATTTATGGTCATTGCACATAAGCCGTATTCGTAGGTTGAGCTGAATCGAAGAAATAAAAATTACCAAAAGAACACCTACACTGTCCTTTCTTCTTTCATTAATTCTCGAGAGCAATTAAAAACAGGAGTTGTTAAAATTAGAAACAAATATCTACAATTGGACGTAAAACTGTCATCGGATCGTAAAGTAATACTTTTATACGTATTTATCAGTTATCAACCTTAGTCGTAAAACCCATAAATTAAAATTACATTCGTCAATTACTCGACATTAATACATTTTTTTCAATAAGGCGACACGTTTAATATGATTAAATCACTTTTATAGCGACTTACGCTATAAAAAGACAAAGGGATTATATAACACGCTATAAAATTCAGCTCCTTGATACTCTCTCGCATCGGTGTATACAAAATATCAAACGATGACGGATACTTCTTCTTTGCCTTCGTCATGGAACACGTGATGGCGATACGAGAAACTCGTATGTAGGAATTATAGTTAATTTTGAAATATTCTTCTGTCGTCTTCATCCATATACCCAAAACTATGTTATCGATTTATGTATAAAATTTACCTACGCCGACACGAAGAATTTTCAATGAATGGAAAATTACGCTCGATGGGACACAAGACGAAAGAAAATTCGCGTTAGCTTTCAAGGTTATCGCGAGGAAAAATTCTCAAAAGATCTCACGCGTTTCGGTTTCGTTTACGTAGGAAAAATGGGTTTTACATACGCGTAATTTTAATTTATTACATCGCCGAGTCTTCACGATGTCGCGGATGCGAAACAAGCATAAATCTGGGATACGCGAGAAGACACGATGCGAAATCCCACATCGTACTCCCCCTCGTGTCCCGAAATCAGCCAGTGCTTTCACATTTTATTCAAATTAATGAATGATTTTAATATTTTACGAGATCGCGATTCGTGAAGTGAGTCAAGGACGTTTGAAAGTTCGTGGAGCCCTGCGAATTTAAAGAAGGGGGTTGTTTCGATGGTAAAAATTTATGTAGATTGATAAAATTTTTTCATAAAGATTATTTTCATCTTCTGATTGTTTCTTTATGAATTTTTTTTTTAGATAAATAAAATTATTGAATTTTTTTAAATATACATTAGTTCAATTAAACGATTTCAAGTTGATAAAAACTGTTGATTTTCGTAATTCATATCTTATTTAATTATTAAAAATTTTATCAAATTTATTATTATATGAATATTTTCAATTAATTTAATGTAAAAAAATTGTTGAATATTTCAAGTTTGCAGATTTTTTTTTCTTTTCAACGACATATCAGCAAATATTTTTGTTTACGACAATACAACATCGCGTGATCAACAGAAAATTCATTCAAAGAAAAAAATCTCTTGAGAAATAAGAAAATTCCTTAAAAATTGCTTGAGAATAAGGTCACGATCAGGCACGTATATTCACGGAGGGGCTAAGAGGGGTATAGCCCAGAACGGCAAAATTTGAGGAAGAGGGAGGGTCGTAAAAACTTGAAAACTAAGAGAAAGAGTTAATAATACGTTTGGAACTATGTTTTTGGATATTTCAAATAATTTTATCGGTAATTTTACTGTGTAAATTCAGATATCACAAAAATATACAACCTCCTCTTGATATTCATTCGCACCAGATCAGGTTGACTTGAAACTTCCACATATTTCGCCGTAAATTTACCACATATCGCATCCACTTGTAACATAAGTACTCGTTTCCCGTCGTAATTACTTCTCCCCGCGTATCTCGGGGTGAAAAAGCCATCGGATTAATCGAAAGAGGAAAAAAAAAGTCGATAGTGGAGCAGTCGAGTTATAACAACGACGTGTACGTTTGGCGATGACGAGAAGTACGCCTACTTGAAACCGAAATTCTCTCTCGCATCCGTAATATTAATTAATTTCTCGAATGAAAATACCATCAATTAGTGGGATTATTATTCGTCTGGCGCGCATTGAAAACTTGTCCTGGAATCTCTTATGTGTGTATATACGTTAGAAAAGAGATTCATCGCGGTGTGTACACAAGTAGGGGTTGCGACGAAAGGTGCGCTTTGGTATTAAAATTGTACTTATTTTTCAGAATATCTCGTATTCGTGAAACACATCGGGGTATTTTTCCATCTAGCGGAGATGGAGGGGAGTAATAATGTTATAGGTACTTGGAAAATACACGAAATGTTATCGTTTATCGCAGAGTAAACTAGGTTTCGAGGTTTGCTTTGTGTCGCCGATGGATTTCATCATTTTAATAGATAAGGTCGTCCAAGTTGAACGGACGATGCCTTGTAATTGTTCTATTTAATACAATGTCTGATTGCGAGAGAGGCGTCCTTTGTGTCGGCATTTTCAACGTTATACGGGTGTTTGGGAAATAATTAAGCGTCCGCGAATACGCCGGATTGTTTTTACGCCGTTTGAAAACGTTTTCTACTTAATGGAATTGCGGTAGAATTTACTGTATTTGTACGCGAAATTCTCTAATTCGCTCGACCGGAATGTCGAAGGTAATCTGGTGATTGATCGTGGTGGAGTTTTTGACAATTTTCTCTTCAAGATATACTCGATTGCTATAAAATAGCTCGATATTTTGAAAAATATTGTAATTTACGATACGAGTTACAGATATGACGAACGTTGCCAAAATATTCCAAAATCAGAAGAGACGGGGGATTATTTACATGATGAATTGAACAGTTTCCAGTCGCCTTTTCTATTGCAACTACAAATGAGTATTTAAGGACACATTTGATTTCCAACATCATTTGTTATAAAAAATTTCCCTTTCAAGTCACCCCAAGCCTTTCAAAGACGCCCCAATGAAGAAATTTTTCTAGCGATGTTGACAATGTATCAAACTTTGAGGATTTCTCGGCATCACGACTCGATCAATTTGCAATAAATTACAAAATTTCGGCACGACGATCGAAAAAATTTCCGTCGTGAAAAAACTTCAAAGGGTCAGGTGATTTGTAGTACAAAGCTTGCGAAAAACTTACGCATGAAGCTCCGGAGAAATATTCCAACTAATTATAACTTTTTTCATTATACACATCGTGCATGAAAAATCGCGACACGTTGTACACTAGGATCGCGTAGAATCCTCTCATTAAAACTTTACTTCCTGTCGAAAAAAGCGGTATAAATTTTTGATTTTTCGTCCCGTCAAAATTATCGAACCAGCGCGAGCTTCATTTGTTGTATCTCATTACGAGGACGGCGATTGGGGGCAAATTCTCTAAATCTTTGAGGAACGTGAAAGATAAGAGAAAATCTTGTGTAAAGGTGAAATTTTTTACGACAGGTAGATTCAAGGTCTCATTGGGGTATTTTGCTTTCAACTCGGCAATATCCTCCGGTGCACTACTTATCGTTAATTTTTCTTTTAATTTTCCGCCTTCCTTTGTCCGCCTCGTTTACACACTTCTATTACTTTTTCCCTAATTCTTGAGTATTTTAAAATTTTCCAACGCGTGAATCCATCCTTTTAAAAGGGACTGAAAGCTGTTAGTTTTATGCGTGTATATGGGAAGAATTACCTTGAAAATGAACCTTTGTTCGAAGTCATCTCATGAAAAAAGAGACGGAAAATCTACGGCGATAATTTTTCATCGATTTGTTTTCTCTTCAAATTCGTCGTAAATATTTAAAACATATTTGATGTTTCGTTTGTAAATTATATTTTCTATCGTATCCAAAATTACCTACAATTTGCAAAAAAACCCCAAAAATAAACATCACTCGGTTTCCTCGTGAAGAACAACTGCTGGAAACTGGGAATGGAAAGTTACCCGCAATATTCTCGAAAAACGAAGTGGAAAAAAGCAACAATGACTGAAGATTTCAAAGAATCCCTCATTCGAAACAGATTTCGTAAATTTACACAAAAACAGCGTAAAAATCAAAGTATTATTTTATTCAAAAATCCAGACGGCTCGAAATTTCCGCTCGTTCGTTTGAATGATTTAAAATGAAAAATTATCTCGTCTTAAAATATGCATAAGGAAAATGCACGAAAAATGACGTTGCCTGTTTTGTTGATACAAGACCCTCTCTTCGACTTTGGTAAAAGAAAAATAATGGATATTTAATTTCCGCCATCTCATTTATTCGTAATTAAAAATATTCCTAGTGGAAATTCTCGCATAAGTGGGAAACCCTGCTATAGTCGTGAGTTTCGTCGAAAAAATTCACGTATCTAAAATCACACTTTCTTCCACTTTCTTCGGGCTATTGTCGGATACGAAAACAGCGAAGAGTAAAAACAACACGAAACTCTCATCCATAATAAAAAATGAAAAAAAATCGCGATACAGCGTAAACTTTAATATGACGCGTATTCACGTATCAAATATAAAAACTTTACACAGCAGAAACCTCGGCTCATAAAACTTTTAAGGCGAAAAAAAATTTACGCAGCTCGGCTCGAGTTTGTCATGTTGACATGGTTGGATTGTTTGAATTTATAAAAAGCCACGTTTTACGTTTAATTTACTCGCGATCGTCGCCTATATCGTTGTAATTTTACTGCCTATGGTTTCTGCATTGACGTTTTGTTCGAATTACTTGAAACTTTCCGTCGGTAATGTTCGAAAAAGCGCTAGAGTTGATTATGAAAAACAAGCACTCGCTTTCGCCTTCCATTCGTAGGTATACGTTTGCTATTTAGCTAATTTATGCAAAGCCTATTTACTACGGTGGTTTCCTTTTATGGGGATTTTTTACGCGACTTTTCAGCCGTTGCAGTGAAATGTCGAGTTGGAGTTTCTGGAATGTCGCGAATTAATTAATTGTCGTTTGAGGCGTGAGAATGAGATTGATATTTTGTATAGATGACACGAGCCTGATTTGGAGTTTTTTAATTCCGATATATAATTAGGGGGGAGGGGGGCGAACTTCACAGAAGTTGAATATTATATTCAGGTCTTTTTTTGTCACTTCTTTTTTGGGGGGACGCCAATTTTCAAAAATTGTAAGTCTATAATTTTTGTACCCTCTTCCCTCTCCTTGCTTCTGGTTGAAAAAAAAATTGAGGTAAAATGATTTTTTCATTGTTCAAAAACAACCTCAAAGCCAAGTTTTCAGCAACTGAATTTCATTATTCTATTTCTCACGAATTTTGGAGTTCGAATTTCCAGCTCCTTCCAAAGTAGGTTTTTTGCCAATACCAGGCCAACCGTTGATTCTATCGATAATGTAATTTCAGAATTTTGATAGGACCAACGGTTAACTGCATTTTGAATAATTTTGATCGTTGAAAAAAATTCAAAAGTTTTTGTAAGTGATTTAAAAAAAATATCTTTTTGAGGGCACTGCGTCCTCTCACGCCCCTGCAAAAAAAAAAACAGATTTTATTAGTACGGGTATATATATGTAATATTTTGTATGGTTTTTTGAACCTTGTTGAACTGAATAAAATATCCCACTTTTTTGCTCAAATCATCAAATCGCCGCGGTGGGGCGGTGGGGTTGGGGGTGCGTAGAAGCTTTCCTTTCGAAGAATTTTGTGGAATCATTTTATTTGGAGCCGGATGCTGCTTAATAAGTGCTATCAACTTTTAGTCAAAAATAAACATTTTTTGGATGCAAAGGGGGTCGCTTGGGCGTCTTGTATTTGATGAATAAAAATACATCACGCAAAATTATTAAATTGAGAATTTTTTTTGAGAACTTTTCAACGTATTTTTTCACTTGAATAAATTTTTTTGTTAATATTTGGTTTCTAGCCTCCTTCTTAGCCTTTTTTACACAATTGCTAAATAAATGGTTCCGCTGACGTCATCAAACTATTTGAAAATTTTGATAGAGCTATTCAAGGGTGAATCTGTTCTGGTTTCAGTGTTTTTTCGAACCAAAACTAATTGAACAAATTTTTTATAAATTGATCACTCGTTTTTCTGAGTAACGCGGTACATCTTCCGCTGGTGCGCGGTGGGCGTTATCGACTTGACGGGCGTTCGTTCGCGATTTTTGAATGCATAATTTTTTACGTGGAAACTTATCAATTTTTTTATACTTTGTATGTGAAGTTCATCCTACCTACGACCAAAATTTCAAGTTATTCGATTGGAAATTCGCTAAAATAAATATTTAAGCTGATGCTTCTCCCCTTTTGGAGCAATCAGAATGTGGAAATGGTCGATTTTTGCCGTTGGTTATCGCGCTGGACCCTTTTTAATGAAAAAGTGCAGTCTTGCGACGTCATTAGTTGGGCATAGCATGCAAAAAATCCGTTTCTCAGCTCAAAAAAAAATCTAAAGCTTTTCGTCAGCAGTTATCGAATTCTGCTTTTAATTCATATTACGCCATTATCATTCGATAACGCTGAAGAGCTAATTTACCATTTCACGTGTGCAGGTTGACATCGGTCGTACTATTAAATTATATCATAATTTTTTTTTTTACATCATCTCATATCGCAATTCACAAAGACTTCCGTATTGATATCGGAATTTGTCTAGAGCAGCGTTAAAATTACGTCGCTTTGTTTGTCGATTAAAACGTGAAATTCGAATTGAAATTATCTCGTTGAAAAAATTCTATTCCATGTGTCGGCCATTTTTCAACATCCGTCGCGTTTTTCTACTCGATATGGCGAAGAATTTGAAAAAATATTCGTCTAAGCTGCAATTCTCACAATGCAAAAGGCGAAGGGTGAAAAATAATACGTATCTATCACAATATTGTAAATCATTTCTCGCTTACTGTTTTGATACGTCTACTTTAATTTCCACCTCAGAACATATAAGCGCGCATGTATCACTTAGAATCTGAAAAAGTATCTCATAAACGACTCGACGGGGCGAGAATGGAAAAAAAACTAAACCGAAACACGTCGGCGTTGTTGGATTTATTACATAAAAGTGCAAATACCGCTTATCTGTACGCGTTTCTCGGGAGTAATACATACGCGTTGTAATTCAGTTGAATTTTCGCTACGGAGTCTTTGCCAAGTGCTTTATGCGTTTTTTCTATACGCGATATCGTATGCTGTATTTATATGAAGTGATGCGAAAACTAGCTTTGAGAGAACGATGCGTATGCATATTTTATGCGCGTATGGAGATTAAATACACAACTACGTTTGTGTATGCGAAAAATGATATTGTGTTGTTAACTCAGCATCACGTGGTTGTGAAGCCATCGCGGTTCTGAGAACCTTTGGGTACACCGGAGTGCGAAATGCGATTAGTGTCGAGGTGCGAGATGCTGTATCAACGGATCCGAGTATTACGTATTGTTCGTAAATGCCACGAATACTGCGTTTAGTTGATTATTTAAAAGGTATCGGAGTCGTGTGCTAAGGATGGTCGAATTTCCGGTTCAAAGAGTTTCAAGAAAATGTCCTTTTGCGGGTTATAAAAATTGAAGAGTTTGAGCCTATTGGAGAATTGAAGATCATTAGGGTTCAGTGATTTTTTCTCGTTAATTTATTCAGGGAAATATAAACGAGTGGAATTTCCTGTTTTAACAATTTTTCACCAGAAATATGAGAACGCCTTTTTCAATTTCACCGAGATTTTATTCACGATTTCATGTATGTAGTATGTACTCGTACTAATAAAATTTATGAATTTTTTGGATTTTTTATATTAAATGAAACGATTGAGAAGCATATTAGTAGAAGGATTTCTCAAAGAATGAATTCAACACCTCTATCATGACATCCATGTATTATTTACCTAAATCACTTTTTGTTGAGGAAGCTTTTATGGACTAAAAATCGATTTGGCAGCAAAACAGCAAAGACTAGAAATGTTAGAAATCAAATAAAATAAAATCCATTTTTGTTCTTATCATTTTTTTCGCTATTATTCAAATTTTTGAAATTTTCGGGACACTTTATTTTCGCGGTTTAGTCTCAAAACGCCACAAAATGTCCTAATACACCTTGATGAATTTTACAGATCAGAACCCAATTTTATGAAAAAATTGTAATATATTTTTCTGAGTGGAAAGTCTTCCAATTTATTTCAAAATTTTTTAAAAATATTAAAAATGATAATTATTTTCGAACCATAATTTTTTATTTTAAAATCCCTCCCCTCACCCTTTTTTTATAAAATAAAGGGAAGGGAAGGTTATGAAACATTTTTTTTTTATAGAAAATTTTCCAATTCATTTTAAAATTTTTGAATAATACTGAAAAGTATAATCATTTTTACACCATAAGTTTTCCATTTTAGAATCCCTTCCCCCGCTTTTTTCTTAAAAGGAAGAGAAGGGGAGGGCGTAATAAAGCATTTTTTTTCCAAGTGAAAAATCTTTTAACTCATTTTCAAATTTTAAAAAAATATTAAAAAATATTATGTTTTTTAAACTATAATTTTCTCATTTCAATTCCCCCTTTTTTTTATAAAAGGTGGGGAGAGGGAGAAATGAAACTTTTTTTGAGTGAAAAATCTTCTTCCAATTCATTAAAAATTTTTTGAAAAATATTGAAAAATATATTTTTTAAAATATAATTCTCATTTCAACCCCCCCTCCACTTTTTTAATAAAATAACGACGATTCATTGATATAACTCATTGACGTAACTGCGCATCGCAAGGCCTCGAGAACGAAGATGGTCTATCGAACAAAAATACGGTAATTGAAAAGCCACCGAGCTTTTCGGATACCTTGGCTTCTGTATACTTTACGACGATATAAATTCGACTAAAAGTGCGGTGATTTAGGAGGACAGCAAAAGAGCGAAGTAATATTTGGCGAAAATTTCCAGCTGGAAACAATAGATCGGAGGATAGCGTTTGATATACGCATAGCGTACATATACGTCGGCTTTATTAAAACAACGAGCACGTATAAAAGTGGCATTAAAATATGGCTACCGTATTAAGTTATTTGGACGCGACAGCAAAAACCGAAAGGTATATAGGTGTTAGAAGGGGGGGGGGCAGATAAAATACGACGGCCTCTCGTAATGATTCCTTTTCGAATTGCGATTAATCGTTTAATCCAATCAACGCCGCGTTTGTCGTTGTGTGCGTGTATGGAATTTGTGTAATCTAACCGAATACCTTCTTTTTTTTTTCGCTATCGAGTATAGATGCTAGACCATGCTTCGATCATAAACTGCGACGCCTTCGATGGTTCGGTAACGGGTTTTTCGTCGATAATCCTACGTCTTCGTGTAGGTATTTGATTTCTTATAATTGGCTTTTGAGTGGTAGAAAAAGGCACGTGCTGGATGATTTTGATGTGTAAAAGTTGCCAGCGTGTGGGATGAATTATATGACTACGATTTACGGAAGTTATCTGTGGTAATCGTGTGTCATTACGAGAGGTATTAACCAGGTTGATGAAAGTTATAAGAACGCTGGGATGGTATCGAGGAATCGGTGGAAGCGGCTAGATTGTCAGAATTTTAAAGCTTCGTTGTAATAAAGTTTCAACGGATTTAACCACTTCACATGGCGGAAGAATAGAATGCCATAAAGTGTTATGGACATGGTCGTTTATACTCGACAAACATACAAGTTTTTAAAACGATACTAAAATGAAAATTATTATGTACGAGGTTTTCCTTAGCGAAGTGGCTTTTCTTGGTTTTTTTTTTCTTTGCATCAACGCCCGCAAATCGCTGGAGCTTTTGATAAAAGTTTTTAATATGTGAGATACGACAGATATATGCGCGGTGTTTTTTATATTCCGCGTACTTTATAACGAGATATTATGTAAAAGATACGTGGTCATTGGCTTTTTTCGTATATAATCCTCGGCCTTTCTATGGCTCGAAATGATATCGCGAAGTATACTCGAGAGGTTCGGAAAACAATTTAAATAACCTTGAAAAAAAACTAACGTCGAGTTTTCTTTTTGTTTTGAGAAAATTATCGTTGTAAAGTTTTAAGGTTACCTTGCGTCGAGTTACGATTTATATAACGAAGTTGCAAGGTTTTATAACTTTTGTAACATTTTATCATGACGAATCGACCAGTTGAGAATATTTTTACCGTACTGCTTTTTACTCGATTTGTCATACGCGTTGAAATAGACGACGAATTTAATAAACTAAATGATCGAAGCGACGAGTTGGAAATTTTTAAAAGCCCGAAAAAGCTGATGCTTTTGACGTTTTCATTATAAAGGCGAAGCGAATTATATGAAAATTAGCATTCAGTCGATAGCGTCGTTTGAGTCTTCACGGGAGAGAAAATTTTTCATTTGCGGTGTTGCCACGTTTACGTGAAAATTTTACCTGCTTTTTACGTTTCATAGAGATTTTTTTAGAATTGCGGAATATGTTCGGAAGTTAACGGTGTTTTAACTTGGAAAAGCTATCGATTTTTTTTACGATCGAGTGTTACTGAACTTGTGACGTAATGTGAAAAATTCATGCGTGTTTGACCTTGACTCGATATTTAAAGCATACGAGATTAGAACAATGTAGTGTTATCACTTTTAATAGATTCGTCATCTGATTTTTTTTCTCGACGGTGATTTTTTTCGTGTCTGAAAAAATTTTATGAATTTTTTATTATGGTAGTTTTGATTTGTTTGGTAATATTAGGGAAAGTGGTTTCATTGATAGATTGAAAATTCAAACTAATTTTTTAATGTTGAAAATAACAAACCTGAAAAAAATGCTGCTTAAGTAACGTATAAAAATTAAAGCGCATTAAAAAAAAATTGTTCAATTTAAAAAAAATTACGAAAAATTGAAAATAAAAATTAGATACGTGGAAAAAGTTTCAATCAATTTTAGCTTTGAAATTGCATTAAAAAATTATTTTCTTCAAATACCTGGAAAATTGAAGAGATTAGGAACGAAACCAAAAAAATTTAAAACGACGATACAGCTTTGTAAAATCGTCTTATGACGTCACTGTCTGAATTTTTCACGTTTTCAAGGGTGTCTGTGACGTCATCAATTTTATGTTGAAGTTACTTGCCTTTTCTCTTTATTTTTTCTGAAGTAGGAAGCGAATAAGAAATCAGATTGTTAATTTTTACGCAGAAACCACTCATCGTATTTCTTTTTCTATCATTTCTATGTTTTCTATCTATTTCGCTTCCCCCTCTTTATTCCTTTTTAGCAAGTAAGTTTTTTACGCTTAATATTTTTTGATATCATATGACCTTTGAACAGGGTGTACAGAAAGTAAAACTACATTTCACGAAAAAAAACTTTCAAGATCACTGAAATTATGTACCATCTTGGGAAATACGCAGAAATTAATATCAATATAACACACCGTATATGTTTTTAAAATATACAAATCTTTCGTGTCCTCAAGGTATTCATGGAGTTGGTATTCGAACGAAACATAAAATCGAGTAAAATTGAAAAACGTTCATTGTGCTTGTTTTCCACATAAAACGAGTCTCTCGGTGGAGCTTTTAGTTGCCGAAATTCCATTCGCAGATGCGCCGCTGCATTGTACGCGATAAATTCACAAAGAAGTTCGTCTCCGGGGACTCGCTATATCTGCAATTTTAATCTATAACGTTGGAATAGGTCTACTTAAACGTATTTTTTCGCGTTAATTTCGCAAAAACCCAAATAGCCGAATATTACCTCGGGGTATTCGATGGTTGCATTTTTAACCAGAGAATTTCGACGGTTTTAGAAATTTGGCGAACTCCGTGAAATACGAATTCGTGATATTATAGAATTAAAACGTGTATGAAGTATCGAAGAAAATTCTATGAATAAATTAAATTCTCTATCTTTACGTCGCGGTTTTAAAATAAGTACGAAGAGTAATAAAAATAAACAGGCGGTTTTATACGTGAAATTGCCCCGAAATGTTACAGCTTTTGTATTTTTCCTTCTCAGTTTTTAGCGCAGAGAACAAAGGTAAAAATTTACGTGGTTTTGCGCTGGTGGTAAATGCAAAAAAATGCTTATTTAAATTGAAATAAGAGATTCATTTTGCCTTATGGCCTGATTACGTATTCGATAAGTGATCGATGAAATGTTCAAAGAAGTTCCTTCGTATGCAAATTCATACGTATATCGACGATGTATACAAGCAGCACTAGAAGTGTAATTTTATTCGTATTTTCGCACCGCGGTGGGAAATTAGCGATAAATATGTAATTTGATATCGTATTAAGATAATGGCGTTGTGATTAATGAATCGAAGTACTTGAGAGTATTTTCTAGATTGTTCGGCTGCGAAAAAAAGCATCGATTAGGTGAATAACAGATTTGAACTTTCACTGTATTTATCAGTTTTGTGTTTTATTCGGTGATAATTTCGGAAAATTGGACAAAAATGGCAAAAATATTTGGTAATATTGATAAAATCGCGATTTTAATGAAAAATTTTGCAAGAAAATCTCTATTTGGAATTTTCCATTGTCGGCAGTGCTTCATTTCTTGGTTAATTTTAGTCTTTAATACGAGATTTTTCGAAATATCGTGAAAAATTGAAGAGATACTGACATAGCTGAACTACAAAATTTCATCCTATTAATTTCTAAAAACTTTTGTTTTTACAATTTTTTCAAAAAAATTAACCATAGTTTACGAATTTTACATCAATAAATGTTATTATTGATTATAACGTGACATCAAATAATCAGTGTGCTTTTGTGTTTAATATCGCTTAATTTTTCTTTGGAAAAATATCGATCATGTTGAAAAAAGTATAGTAATTTTTTTTATTATGAAGTATTTCATGTTCCGGATGAGTTTCTGGAACAATATATCTTACTATCTTGCTACCTACCAAGAATACCTACATTTTAATAACATCTGGATATAGCTTCAAGGCCGCGCTACCTCATGCCCACATGTTTCACGCGCCTTTCACGTGTTTTTCTGCAGGAATTTTCGGTTATTCGTTATACTGAGTTCGGAGTAAAGGATTTAGAAAGGAAACTCGCATCCGAGGATGGAATAGAAAATGATGTCCATTTATTCAGCGAAGCGTTATGGAGCGCGGCAGGCGATGTGTATCCTCGAAGGGGACGTTTCGCTGGATCCATCGAAAGTTTTCTATCTTTGTGGAAACTTTCTCGGCGCGAGTTTTCGGGTAAATAGCTAAGCGCGTTAATTTTTCAAATATCCAAATAGCGAGGTATATACGAAGACATGGTGAAAGTTTGCGAGAAATATACCCGAAGCTTCGTGAACTGTCTGCCGTGATAAAAGTTGAAAAATCGCGTATCAAAGTTTAAATTGTACGGTCTTAATCATCAAACGGCGGTGTCCGAGATCTTGAAAAATGTTAATTTCGAACGGGGAATTGGCGCGAGTAATTTTTTTTTCAGCGCAATAAAGCCCGAAAGCGTAAAGCATTTTATGTCGCAGATGCGTGTATAGTATACGCTCTTGCGAAGATGTACGAAAAAAAAAAAAAAAAACATCTCGAATATATTTTCTTTACGACAATATAAACTTTATGTACAATTTATTTCGAGCCCCGAAAAAAAACGAAAAATTCGCTCGGGTATAAAAAACCATAAGTCGAATATATTTTTATATTTCGTGTATTATTATCATTACGGTCGTCGAATATTATATGAAGATTTGGCGTCGTGTACGATGCTCGTTCTAGTGGATGTTTAAGGTTTCCACTTAGAAAATTTCATGTCTTATTTTAAGAACATTTTAATCGCGAGAACGCCTCGATGCAGGCGAAAGTAGCGAGGTAGAGGTAATTTGTACTTGAAAGTCGTAAAGATATTAAATTTATCATTTATCGAAAGCTCTCTTACGTAATTACTCGTATTCGAGGTTTTGTTTACATTATTCGAATTACAAGATAACGTGTGTTAATTGCCGAATGCGGATTTTTATCCAAATGTTAATTTGAATATTCGCATGTGGCGTTTTCTCACAACGAATTCTACTCATGGAAAGTAAAAACGACGCTGGTGAAAGATTCGAATAATGAATTGAATGTTTCCCTTAAAGTTTGGTTTTTGTGGAATTATCGCGTTATGATAAACTCACCTTGAACCGTAATAAACGAGCTGCTCGTAAGGTTGATGCATCGCGTTGATAATTTTTTCCGCAACTAAATTAATACGCGATTATGAAATTTAATTGCTACGACAATCAAGACGCTATCGTCCGAGAATGACTTTTAATTCTACGCATTCGTTATACGATACATAAACGTGTAAAATTTCTGGTAATTTTACATTTTAAAGGTAATTTTCACCGTCGACGAATGCCTGAGATTAAATCATTCCGGAGGCGTAAGTTGAAAAGTTACTGAGCGTATCAACAAAGCTCGTATTTTTCTTCGACGGTTTGAGAGTGTAAAATTGATTATTTTCGCGAATCGAAGATGCCCCGAGTACGAAATTTTGCAAATGTAAAAATAAACGCAGCCGTAGGAAAATAAAACTCTACGTGCACGAATCAGACATGAGAAATTCGAGATGCGTAAAGATAGTAAATCCTTTCGAGAAATATTCAAAGAAAAGATTAAAAATTGAACATTCGTATCTTGGAGATTTTCATAAAACCGACGGCGACGTTGGCTTTGACGAATTTTAATGACGGATTCGAAATACGAGTATAAAAAAAGCGGGGAATGCACCCGAGGGAGTTTGAGATCGTGATTTTTAAAAGGCCAAAATGATGACTTCATTTAATCCTTCGTATTTCGTGCGGAAATTCGGGGGTTGCGTTTTGATGCGAGCGAATAAGTTAAAGGCAGATCGATAGGTGATGATGCAGATGGGAATTTCCGAGTGGAGGTGGATTTTTCGTGGATGTGGTTCGAATATAAGGAATCTGAATATTATTCATCTGAAGAGGTTCAATCATCATAACCCATTTGTGAAATTTTTTGCTAATGGATCTCACAGCGAATGTATTTTTCGCGATGAATTTATTTCACAAAAAAAGGCAAACTTTCTCGAACGCTGAGAAGTTATGCTGCTGTTGGTTGTATACGTATAATATTTTCATAATTTAACGATAAAAGTCGCTGCTTTCATTCATTGAAGTACGAAAATTTCAAACCTTGAAAACCTGAGAAAATATGAATTCGTATAAACTTACGTAATAAATTTTTAAACATGACTACATCGCAGAACGGAATTTCTGCTGATGCTGAGGATAACAGAAGACTTCCTTAATAGGTTGTAAAAAATTTAACATAAAGAAATATTTCCCCGTCCCCTCGCGTGAAAAAATTACCTCGTAATGTGCTATAAGTCATCGCGGTTTTTTAAAAAAAATAATTCCGTAATTTTTTCAAACCACGAACACGCATCGCTGACAAAAGTTAATACCCTTTTAATGGGTATTTGAATTATTTAAGACGTATGTTTCAATAATTCGTATGTTTTTTCGCGTTAATTATCCATTTAGCGAGGATAATAACGCGTAGATGGGGGAAAAAAGGGATATTTTGCAACGAGACAGACGCTTTTTGACGCGCGGTTAGGTAAATTGAGAATTTTTTCTTTCGTTATTAACGTTAATCATTTACGAATTCGATTTTAATTATGGAAGTAAAAAAAAAGCTGTTTTTTTTGGTTCGAAAAACGCGCCAAAGCCGATTACCGAGCTCGTTGAAAAATTAATTTTCGGAATAACGTACAAAAGAATTTCGTCTCGCGGATTGATTATATTTTAATGATTTTCTTTGTTTTTTTCCCAATATTTTTATCAAATAACGAAAGAGGTTAATGGCTGGCGAATGAAGGTACACGGTGTACAGGATGACGTGACGTGAGAGGTGTATCGGAGACATGGGGTATGGAAAAATACCCGAGCGTCGTGATCAAACCGGATAATTTTTTAATTCGATTTCATTGATAAATTTCGTGTTTAATCCGGAAGAAATGTAACGCTGAAAGAAAGTTGTATCGAAGGAAGAGTGAGGTGTTGATATCCTCGTCCTTATTTGAGAAATTATTCGATTGAAAGGAACCTTTTTCATAATTAATTTATTTAGATTTTTCATAAATATGTACTTCGTATAATGTTATCCGCATTTATAAAATATTTTTAATGAAATATTACAAGTGACCTTGAAACACAACACGATCAAAAATTCCATATGTAATGTCAACAGGTAGAATCTGAATAAAATTAATGCACTAGTAACTTGGTTTTTTTTGTGATTGGAACCATTTATGAACATGTATTATTTGAGTAGAACCCTTGGTTCGTTGATTCTCGAAATGTAGTAAATTTTCATTGGCATTATATTCCAGAATTGTACTCTCATCCGAAAAGATTCTCATTCTCTGTTTCATTATTGTCTCATTGAAAGCTTAATAAACGTCAAAAAATGAGGAATGATTTTTTGAGACTTGAGAGATCGCTGGAGTATTCTCAAATGCAACTTCTCGGTGTATTGAAATTTTGAAAATACTTAATGAATTTTTTCGACCATGCAACAAAAAAAGTGGTTACCATATTCGTCTGCTGATGAAAGAAATGAAAGTAACATTGATCTCGAAGCACCCTGTATATGTATATCTTATGATTCTTTATTCGTTTCTTCTTCGGTAATAAGTAGTAAGTAACTAAGTACGTCATCAAGTCATTATTTCGGGTATTCATTTATCCGTTGATAATTTTATGACGTCATTATGTTCTTTAATTTCTCTTTTAATTAAGCGAATGGTGATAATTATATTTAGATCGATTCCTCGTATATTTCGTTCCTTTTTTTGGCGTTAATGAAAGAAAACTCGACGTGTGGTGTAAGCAGCATTCGAAATTTCATAATTTTAGCTCATTTGTGGGTCTTGGGGTGACTTTGAACAAAAACTTTTGAAATGAAAGTTGTTAGAAATGGAATGGGAAACATTCTTTATTTCATAATTTTTTTTGTATCACTTCAAATTTTCCTGTAAATTTGCTTTGCGTAATTATTTTTAATTAAATTGTACAATTTGAGCTTTTTGAAGAGTCCTAGGGTGACTTTGGGCAATATTTTTGAAATGAAAGTTCTTGAAGATGAAATGTAAAATATTTTTTATACCATATATTTTTTTGTATCACTTTGAATTTTGATGTGATTTCGTTTTACATTCTTATTTTTAATAAAATTTCATAAATTTGAGCTTTTTGGTGAGTCTTGGGATGATTTTGGACATAAATTTCAATTCTATAAATTTTTTTACATCTTGTATTTTATGCAATTTTGTTTGATATTGAATAAAGTTTCGAAATTGTAGATTTTTGGTGACTTCAGGATGACTTTGGACTAAAACTTTTGAACTAAAAGTTGTTGGAAACATAATGAAAAATATCTTTCAGTCTATAAATTTGTTTGTATCTCCTTAAATTTTGATGTATTTTTATCATACGTACTCATTTTGAATAAAATTTCGCAATAGGAGCTTTTTGATGAACTTTCGGATTGAAAGTTGTTAGAAATAGAATAGGAAATATTTTTCGTTCAATCAAGTTTTTGTATCTCGTCAAATTTCGCTGTAATTTCGTTTTATCGTAATCATTTTGCTTAAAATTTTAATTTAAGCTTTTTTGCTGGTTATGGGGTGACTTGGATGAAAAACTTTTGGAATAAAAGTTGTTGGGAATAACATGAAAAACATTTTCCGTCCCGATAGTTTTTTTGTATCTCATCAAATTTCACTCTATCGCTCTATGTTGTATAAAATTTCACAATTTGAGATTTTTTGCAAGTCTTGGGTCAATTTCAAAATGTAAAAAATTTACCACATTGCATCATATTGTTATCGCACCAATTAAAAATAAATTTACATGATGCACATCTATAATACGAGGGATAAAAAAGAACAACGCGGGTTGTATAAGTGAAGGTAGTCTTTACCTTTGAGTGGTATTACATTAGCATCAGGACCATTCCGCTGTAGGTTTCATGTTGTGTATTTTTTAGTCAACGGCTCGCTTCATACACAAACGCGTAATTATTTAGTTAATTGTTAGTTTGAACGAGCATCCGTTTTGATAATAATCCTTCGGTGGTCATATTGTTAATTCGAAACGTACACGCATATTTTACACGTGTATATATTCACGGTATCTACATCATACGCAGGTAGTTGTGATTTGTCGACGTATAATGCGATTTTTTCGATAATACGACGCGAATTAAATCGCCACCTGTCTGGGGATAATTTTATAACGTTGAAAAAATTACCCGCTTAGATAAGATCCGCTTTACTATTCAAAGTTATAACTCGACGTCTGAGATATGTACAATGTCACCTATCTCGAACCAATGGACCACATAGGGGTTTGCATCTTTTATGCAGCCCTCTGAATGGTTTCTCGATTATATTATAATGCAGTTCATCATTAACCCTTTCGCGTTACGACGATTTATAAAATGCATACTTTATATTAAAACTTCTTTTCATTGCGTAATTTCTTTTTTCTTGTTCCGGATTTTTTTCTCTCTTTTTCAAGTGCTTCACACGATGTAATCCCGCCGCGATGTATTCATCGATTGTTCTGGTATACGATGGCTCGCTAATACGTGTATCGGCCAACGTGTAATTACCGTCTCCCCGAAAAAAAAAGCGGTGCCGAAGCGAGAAAAAACGCGCGCGTGTAAGGTTCCGTTGAGTATTTTATAATTACTATGTGCGGAAAAATTACCTACAAGGTCGAATCGTTGGTACGAGGGGAGAAAAGCATAATATAGGTTTTCATGCTGTATGATTTCCACCAACTCGTGTATTCGCGCCACGATTACGAGTATTTTTGATTAAATAATTACACCATCCAGTAACCATTTATCTTCAAAATTACAAAATTTTCTCGCCACGAGTTGGGCTTTCTAGTCAAGGTCACAGGAGCAGGAAACCCAGCAAGGGGGTTTTCGGTGCCACGGCATGAATTTCGGATCACGAAGCGGAAGAAATTGGGAAAAATTTCGATAACCTTGTATGTCAAATAATCCGCAGTTTAATTATTAATTAATTCGTTGCACAGATCTGCGCGGAAATAGGCCTACGAGATTTTTTATGTCGAAATGTACTTTAAATTAGACGTTGGCTTGTGTTTAAAAATGATGTATTGTCTGGTTTGAGGTGTCAAGGTTATCGTAAAATTTACCCGAAATTCGACTCGAAGATGGCGGACATAGGTGCGCAATACGCATAAATTTTATATTCGATTATTTCAATTTGGCGAATTTGCCTTGTGTCGATGTAGGCGCGAGATGATGTATTGGGCTATTTCGTGCTGGTGATTTGGATAATTGGAATTTTTTACGTTGAAAAAAAAAACACAGATATCGAGTTTTATTTCATTTTTTTTCATCGATGAAAAATTCCAAGTGGTAAGTTTTCGTTTCGATGGAATTCGTATTTTGGATTTTTTTTCCTAATAGGAGCTGCAATTGGAATGATTGAAATTTATGATCGGATTGAATTTTTACGAGATTGGTATTGAATGAAACCACTCGTGGAATTTTTGTCTTTTTTACGCTTTTAATTAAGGAAAAGTTTGGTGTCATATCTACTTGAAACTATTAATATCTCCTTGGAAACAAATTTCGATTTTATGCGTTTTGTGTTGTTTTTTTTTCGTTATTTCGAAATGTGGATTATTTTTAGTCGGAAATCGATGAATTGATGGAATTGTTTTTAAAATACGTTCAAGTATTGTTTTTTTTATTTTTTTATTTTGAATTTTTAAACTAATTTTTAATTTTTTGTGCAGCAAAAAAGGATTTTATCTTGTTTTGATTTTTAATTCTTCGAATATTTTTGTTCGGTAGAGGTTGCATAATTCATGTTCCAAAATGAAAAAAAAAACTTCGACGATTTTTTTTTAGGTTAAAATCTGATAATCTAAATTTTTTGAATCAGATTATTGAAGTAAATAGCATTTCTTTGCTTCAAAAAAATAAACTTTATGAAACTAAATCATAAGTTTGCTAATTTTTTCCAATTTTGTTTTTTTTAAATTAAATTTTTTTAAAATTAAATTTTTTCAAAATTCTTATTTCATAAAATAAAATAAAACGATGAAATTATCAAATTCAAATCAATTCGTTGTTTACTAAGATTTAAAAAAATTGCGTAAATGAGCTTTTATCATGAAAAAAAAAATCAACCGTGGAAATATCAGCCTCTGCGTCTATTCCAAGTCTATTAGGCCGCGGAAAATTTCTCACAAAAATTAGAAAAGAATTACCTCGATACGATATCAAGTACAATCGATTCGGCCGAATTAAATACCTATTCCTTCTCCTCTCTCTCCCACAACCCATCATTTAATTTTTAGCACAGATAACGAACTACATACGACATAATTCTCTGGCGAAAATCTAAAACAAAATATTTCCCACGATTAAAGAAAACTTATCGTTATCGTTTCTCGCATGTACGCTCACTCGGATGAAACCTATATTCAAGGTCAAATGAAAATTTTCTCCTCATCGACTCGATACGGCGAGTGCGATAAAGATAGCACGAGATACCCAACGAGAACCTCGTTCGAAAATGCGAACTATCTTCGGTGTTCGGATACGAATTGCGGCGATTCGAAAAAGAAACAAGAAAATGGTAACACTGCTTCACGAAGAAATTCCCTGCAGAAGTACGGGCGCGATTTGTCGGACTTGTACACGTATAAAATTCACTTTCAATTAAAATTCTTCTAGTCTGGAGTTGAAGAGATGTGTACAGATTGGTACACACGTTTCACCCTTTCACCCCAAACCACCATGATCGCGTATTGTTTATCAGCGCACCGGCAAGCATGTAAAGAACCACCTTTCGGTATTTTTATCACCTCCGATCGGCGCATAT
Organism: Maconellicoccus hirsutus; assembly: GCA_003261595.1. Taxonomy (NCBI): domain Eukaryota; kingdom Metazoa; phylum Arthropoda; class Insecta; order Hemiptera; family Pseudococcidae; genus Maconellicoccus; species Maconellicoccus hirsutus. Next base: position 47,670 of record QBDW01005281.1, on the reverse strand, counting down.
TTTTAAAACGTGTTTGATGATTACGGCATTAACTATATCGTAATGGAATGTTATTTGAAAATTTATCTTATTTCGTATCAAAATATTTATAAACGTTTTTATTAATTGTTACTTTTTTTTTCTTTCAGGTAAGTGAAACGTATCGTTGAAAGATGGCGGGGTAAGATTTACCTTTTTTTTCGTTACAAATATATTCGCTCGAGAAGCGAAAATTTTCACCCAGCGTGTAAAATCTAATAAAGAGAATTAAAATTAACGGAATGGCTTTGCCTCGAATGAGTTATCGCGTAGGCTCAGGGCCAAGGTCTATAAAAATTGCGCGAAGACGAAGCAGAGCGCTGAATTCTAATTCTATCCTAAATTACGGCGCGAAGCATACGTCGCTGAGGCCGCCGTCGCAGCTGAAAATCTCGTATTTTATAATTAAAAGGAATTAATCCCGAGCAACGATGAATTTCGAATACCCGAATTTCGAACTAATCTCAAGACCACTGACCCGGGTTTCGAATTTTTCCGCAATTTCGGCTCAATTTTACCACTTCGTAGTCAAGGTCGCTTGATATATTCGTACACGAAATATTTCACCAAAAGATATATAATTCACCGATAGAAATATTTGCCAGAATTTACGCGCATTATCTATTCGAGAACTTGAACTTTTTTTACCACGTGAAACCTTTTTTTTTTACTTTCATGGTTACCTTATCTTCGAGTTTTTACGTTAGTGAATTTTTTTCGCCGTGGAGCGATAACGAGGTAGAAAATTATTCGGTCTCGTGTATGTTACTTGTTTTTTTTTTCACGAAACACGCTTTCGAGCTTTTATAGATCAACTTTTGTTAAAATTGATAAAGGGTCGAAATGGCGAATATTGGTGTTTCGTTGAAAGCTTAAGCGTCCAAGTTGAAGTTTAAGGCGTTTTTTCCCCGTCGCGATTCCGCGGTAAAGTTTAGGAAAAGATTAGATGAATTTTTTATCAAGTAGGAGATGATTAAAGAGTTGAACAAAGAGTCGAGTATGTTGAAGTGCTCGTATATGACCTCATTTTCAAATGGATTTTAATTCTTTAATATTTTGCATAGGAAATAGGATGCGAATAGGTGATAACAAGGATATAACGTGGTGCGGGTAAGAGGGAGGGGTCGCGCAATTCAACTTTTCCTTCGAAATTTCATCATTTACGTGATGTATCTCAAGAAACGTTTTTTAAAAAAATCAAAACGAAAAAAGAAGCTTTGTTTTAGTTTTTTCCTTTTTTAATAACGTCGATCTGTGGTTCCCAAAATATCTCGAAAAGAATGATTTTGACTCCGTAAACCGAAAATGAGTTTTTACGAAAAATGTGCATTGCAAAATTTAGGATGATTTTGAATTTTTCGTAAATTACTTTTTTTTTCGTGATTTTACGAGCAATTTCATTTTTCAACCGAATATACCTGAAAAAATTGTCTATATCAAGGTCAATCTAAATCGCCGAAATGAATTTTAAGGAAAAATGATCGAAAAAAAATTGTGAAAAAACGATTGACCAATATCTTTTGTTTGAATATTTTTTTCGTAACTCTTCAAATTTTCAAAATTTTAAGAGTTACTTTATTTTTGAGATTTAAAATATGGTAGATGAAATATTTCGGATTTTAAGGTAAAATGAGATACCAGCGATCAATTTTATGAAAAAACTGTGGAAATGAAAATTTTTTAAAATCAAGTGAACTACATTTTTTGTTTGAAAATTTGTTTCTAATTACTCAAATTTTCGTAATTTTAAAGGTAACTTTATTTTTGAGGTCTAGAAAATATTTTAGAAAAATTTTATTTCGGATTTCACGGTCAACTTAAATACTAGCGATTAATTTTACGAAAAAATATTTTTTTTTGTTGTTGAAAAAAAAATTGCTAGAAATCAAATGAAGTAAATTTTTTGTTTGAAAGTTTTTCACGTAACTTCTTAAATTTATTTTCAAGCATTTTTGGAATTTGAAATAAGCCAAAAAAATCGCAATTCTTTCAAACCACGTGTTTAAAAAAGCTAAAATTATATCAAAATTTTACATCCAATTTACGACGAAATTTCACAATAAATGAAAAAATAAACATCGACACAATCGCCTCGAGCTTCGAGTTTTCGAACAAAAAACGATCCAACCGCCAAAAATCGAAATAAATTGAATTTCTCGATAAATTTCTCCCATCGTGAAAAAAATTCCGTCTCCGCGACCGAGCGACGCATTTCAAACAAAAAAAATTTCAACTTCGATAACTCGCAAAGAAAAGCTTTCAGGAAAAACTTCAATTGGAAAAGTATTAAGTATTTCGTGTGAAAAACATACAAACCAAGGGCACAGATGGTTACGTAAGACGTCGCAATTTCTAAAAACGCGCCACTTTTCAAGAAAACGTAAGGTAACCTGAATCGTAATTACCCTCGAAAGCGTATCAAGCTTATAGGAGAAAACCTCGGGAAAAAATTCAACATTTCGCGATAGCGTTTTTTTCTCTCCCGCGTTCTTCATCTCTCCCCCTCCCTCGTCCTTATTCTAAACTCATCTAATATGCAATTTCGTGCATTCGCTGTACGACCTGCTTTCGCCAATCTCTCGCATAAATACTCCCGAAGTATTAATTTCTGGAATAAAAATGAAACCCACGCTTCGACTCCACGTGTATAATTGCGATTTTTTGTAACGATAAAACGCAAGAAAATGAAATCAGGAATTGTCACCGGGGTTCATATAGCCGATGCAAATACTGTCGTCGGCAAAAACGTGAGAAGAATGCACGAATTTATTTTATTTGGCTTTTGTCAGCGCTCAAATTACGCTTTTAGTATGCTTAAGGAGGGCACGTACCAGTATAGGAATGCACCGAAGAAATTTAATATTCTGATCCGTTTAAATATCGTTAATAAATTGGCGAAATTTACTCCTTTCCGGCATCTTATTTCAAGCCCGTTGGCTTACCTGATCAGCGCTACAATGGATTCAAAAAATCGAGAAAAATTCTTCATCATAACATCGGCCACGGCCATTCTGCAACTCGACCGATTTTTCTTCCCAAGTTCACCAAACTCCTTTCAAACGCCAGTAAACCTACAATAATTGGTTATCTGTACGATACATGCAACCAGTTCTTTATGCAATCAGAGATCAACTAGTTAAAATTCAACCGCGGTATTCGATCTGTTTGATTTCATATTACGGACGTATGGTCTGCGGCAGCGCACTGATATGGCATTTTAATGTTATTAACATTAGAAATTCGATCATAATCTAATAACCGCGCTCTATGATAATACCTAAGGTTGATATGTGTTAATGTACAGACACGTTATCGCATTTCTCATTAATGTAAAATTTACATAAATTAATCGTATACGTGTGTACCTACTCGTGAACCGACCCAGCGTTGCTCGAATTCGACGCGTTTAATTTAAGATAAGTTTACAGAGAATTTCTGCACAATGATCGGATACGCGATTCTTGGCGATTCTTCGACCAGCCAGTGGTCAAATTTTCCACGTCGATGAACCGACGATGAAGATATTTCGGAGCTCGTATTACCGTTCTCACGCGAATCGAAATTGGACCCCGAAATGGGTTTAACTCGGAGAAATATTTCGCTCGTCGTTTCAATGGCTTTATTAGTTTGCATGAAAATTGAACAATAACGACGAAAATGAGCGAGAAACTGTGAAATATTTTTAGACGAAAACATAAAATAACAAATTTAACAATATTTCAAAAATTTCAGAAAATACAAAATAACGTAAATTTTTCTATAAAGAGACAAGTGACATACAAAAGATGATATGTATGTACTTTCGTTTGTTTATATTCATTTTTAGCCCCCGAAATAAAATCTTGGAAAAAATTTTTGAAATTTAATGAGATATAAAAATGAACGTTATCAATTTTTGTTTCAACGATTTTTTCGTAAAATTGATCGCTGGTATCTAAGTTGACCTTGAAATCTGAAATGACATTTTTCCCCCCTATTTTATATCTCGAAAATAAAGCTGACTTCAAAATTTCAAAAGTTTGAGAAGTTACGAAAAAAACGTTCAAGCAATAAATTTTACTTGCTTACTTTTTTTATTCACTTTTTTTGGCATTTATGATTTTCAGGCAACACTGTCGTAATATGTGACGTCACGTCTGTTATATTATTTATAATCATTTCTTATTTTTTTACAATTCTATTTTGATTTTTTTAAATACAGATGTTTTCTGATCGAAAGTTTGACCTCGTTTATGTGGAAGGGGAGAGGGATGGAAAAATGAGAAATTTTTGAAAATTTAGTGAGAAACTAGTAAAAAAGTGGTGATTTTTCAAAAAGTTAGATACTCCGTAGAGGCTGAAAAATTTCAAAAATTTGAGTATTTCTCAAAATTTATTAAATTTGCTGGAAAATTTGAAGAAGGCATCAATATCGAGGAAAGTTTCACCATCCTGTATTTCGGAGCATTTTGAGGTATTTTCAAGGAAACTCTTTCACAAAACTTCATTCCAGCTCAGTTGTAGATTTACGTTAATAATCTATTTTTTGGAACATCATCAACGACATTAAAAAATGTTCTTCATCTCAAACGGTTGAAAAAATTGTTTCACAATTTTGCACAAACTTCGAAAAATATTCGATACATTGAATACGTAAAACTTCAAGGATCTTAATTCACGACTAATTTATCCAATGAGGTAGTTAGCGATGGTTACAGCATGACGCGAGCTCGTTGCGAATGCCAAACGTAAACCCGAGATTTGCATTTAAGCGCGCGAAATTAATTCGACGACGGGACGCGTCGCGACGTCGGCGGCGCGTTGCTCCCTAAACGGCATTGTAAATGCAACGCATGTGTACCCGCGGTGACGTCGCGTATATTTAGTCGCGTAATACGATATTTTATTAAAATCCATAGAATGAAAAACGAATCTAATCCGCGATGACTTAACGACCTTGCACATGCGATAACCGGCGCTCGTCAGAATATGTAAGACGATTTTCTAAATCCGAAAGAAACGAATTAACGAGTCAAACAGGGGGAAACAAGAGTCAGGTTATTAGCAATCCCAAGTGAAGCACGAATAATACTATTGAATTCCAGCTAGTCTGCATATCATTATCTGTTGCCGGTCGTTATGCGACGAGGGATAGATGCAGAAGCGAGAAAGCATACCTCGGCGTTGTGTGGACGAAAAACTCGAATCATATAGATGAAGTTGCATTACGCGAACCAGTGTCTTCTCTTTGGCGTCTACATCGCTTTTCCTCAAGCCAATTGCTACGTTGCCAAATTGGCCATCTTTAATCAATCTCCGCGATGAGGGAGTATCACGAAAATCAGTCCTTGAATTTATACGAAATGCGCGAGAATCGTTCGAGTTTTTTTTACGATTTTTTCCCCCCGTAAATGTACCTACATTGGTAAATTACTCGTTCGCGTTGCATAATAAAAATCTATTGTAATTATGCATGGTTTTTAGAATAGAAGAAAAATTACAACGAGATCTGGGTTTCATATCAAGGTGCTTCGACGTACTCGTGCCTGGCCCACATAAGATACTCGATCGAGGAAAAATTCACCTAGATTCAATGTCAAACGATGTTTTATCTGATTACTCGAGTTTGTTTTTTCCAACCTTCAAATGTCATTTTGAAATTTTTGACCCAAAGAAAGGTAATTTTTGTCCAGCGGATTTAGACGTGATTGAGATTTTTGCTCGTTTAAATTCGTAAAAGTTACTTTGAAACGTAATCATGAGTTGCGCTTTTCGGATGAATTGCGAAATTGAAATAGTCGTGATGTCCAGTTTTCTGATTTTGAAAACTTGCTGAAATTTCAAGTCGATAAAAAATTGCCTTGGTGATTTGAAGCAGGTGAGTGAAATCGAAGAAAATTAACAGCGAGTCCAAAAAATTAGTTCATAGAAACATTCGTATGTTTCACAATTTTACGTACAGTTCGGTACATACTTTTTACATCCCAACTTCCCCCACAACTTAATTTATATTTTATAATTCATTTTGTACAATGTTTTCATAATTTTTTGTATTTGTTGCTTTTTTTTTTGAAAAGAATGCATAAAAATTAGTGAAATTTCATATTATTTTTGCTTGTTTTAATCGTTAACAAAATTAAGAAAGTACTTCAAATTTTTTATGCATTTTCTTCCAACTAAAAAAACTACAAAAAATATTTTACGTATGTAAATAAACGAATAAAAATTTTGAATTCCAACAAAAAAAATCGACAAAATGAAAAATTGTGGATTTTTTTCATTTTTTGACACTTTATGTTAAAAAACATGAAAAATATCCTATTTTAAAATCCCTGAACATTTCATGCCATTTTTTTCAAATTAAAAAAAAATATATATTGCCGAAAATATTCAAGTTGCTTTGTTGCACTATTATCGTCGCAAATGACTCAAAAAATAAGTTATTTAAAAAAAATTTATTTAAAAAAATATGCAAAATTTTAAATTAAAAAAAATTAATAAACTAAAAATTATAAAATTTCTTCAATTTTTTATACATTTTTTCAGATTGAATGAATTAATGAAAAAATGAAAATAATTTCGTTTGAGTTCTGAAAAAAAAACTAAAAAATTGAAATTCTCGTCAACTTGATACAACGAGCACCAAACTACTCGTTTATTCGGTTTAATCGACCTTGAAAAAAAAAACACAAATTCCCAATTTACACGAACCTTGAAACCCGCGTCGGGAGTACAATACCGATGAAGAATAATACTCAGCGAAGGGGGCATGAAGTATAAAATTCCTCAGACACGTACTTCCTAATCACAAGCTGACAGAATAATGCGAGTATTTCCAACTACACCTCTCTCAATCAGCTGGAACGATATTGTAAAATGCACGAGGAAGACTGCGTTTGTATTTGTAATGAGAGAACCCGTCTTGTGAATTCAAATAACCTAGATGTTGATCGCGATTCACATATCTTTCTAATTCGAGAACATTTCAGCGTCACGTTTAGAAGCTTTAGTTGGCCAACTGAAAATTTATTACGATGGTCGCGGTCTGAAAAGCTGACGGGAGTTGGCGTTTTATGTAAATGACTATAGAGGAGGTTATTAGTATTGATTATTAATTAATCGGTCGATTAACTGTGGAAGAATAGCGTCGTGTATCAGCTTACACGATGAATTTTTAATCGATTTCGATTAGCGTTGAATTTATCGGATTCCGAGATACGCGGCGGAGAGGAAAAATCGGCCATGATCGCGTTGACCTAGATGATGAAAAAAAATTTCGTTGATTTATATACTCTTATAGTATATCCAAAAAGGCTCGTATTTTTAGTCGAATCAACAATACGAAAATGTAAATTTTGGCAATATATCAGAAATTAACATTTATTTTTAGTCGGCTACTGCTTCGTATACAATGTAGCTTACGCGCGTTAAGAAACGAACCGACCGATGAGGTTTAATTAAAATTTTTTTCGGCTTTTTAATTCGATAATAACGACATCATAAATTCGCCTTGTCACCATATATCCCACACGTTATTTCCAAACGTTACATATCAACAAATCATAAATCAGCTCATAATTCGCGTTTACCAGCTCGCCAACATGTAAATTTTTCCATACATAATTACCACATGGTAATTAATTTTTTTTCTCTTATTCGTTTTCATATCTAAAAAATATTAATCTTCGTTCGCGATCTACTCGTTTTATATTTGTACAATCGCCTGTTTGGTTTTTTTCTCTCTCCCAACCACGTAATGCATCACTCTTGCAGCCAGACATATCTTGACAGTTTTTCTGGTTCTATTGTCGAGGTTAAATACTGATGGATATCGTGATATTAAGACGTTTCAAGGTTGCCTAATCATCGATTATTTAATTACTCGCATGATAATTTACGTAACCCTATTTTTAGGCTTTTGGCAGTCAAGTGTTATATGGCTTTTTTCCGCGTGTGTTATAATCGACGCCAAAAATCACACGATAAATGGGTATTACACAGGCAACGAAAATATGTTTGTTAATTTATCGTCCGAGTAGATTGCACGGTCAAGTTTGCCTTTTCTTGGAAAATTTCGTCGAAGGGATAAGTTGAAGTTGTGACGGAGTTTTTTTATTTTTTCAAAGAGTTTGGTTATCTTGGAAGTGATAAATCTTACAAGTTTTAAGTAAAATGAGTTTCTTTTTTGTAGCAAAACAAAACATATGTGTGAAATTTTACAAAAAGTTGTTAAAAGATGGTAAATTAACCCTCGTGATAAGAAATGGTCAACTGGCCGAGCAGTGTAACTGGTGTAATGGAAACGAAAACGAAAATATCTGATCAATTTCCTTCTCTTGCCCCCCTCCCAATTTTGAAGTTTTCTTCTTGTTTTATTAGCGTATTTCGTTTTGAAATTTCTTCACTCGAATTTTTTTCCATTGATTTTTTATGCATCGAATATTGAAATACACTTGTCGTGTTTTCGCGCAATTCAATTTGATTTTCGTTACGTTTTTAAATTCTTTTTTCGTATTTTTACCGCGTTATTTACTCGGACTTATGTTAGGAATTTTACCCGAATATGTTCTTTGAGACGTTGAATATGCGTTGCAAGTTTGAACAGAAGCAGGAGTAAAAATGAAATATTTGAAACAATATTAGAATAAAATTTGTTCCAGTTTGTAGTCGCTTTGCGTTGTTTTTCGACAAGCTGAAGGAATTTCATTATATTTATTCTAAAATTCATATTTTTACAAGCGACGAAAAACGATCGTGTTTTTTATTATAAACCAAAAATCCTATTGAAGTGTTTAATCGTTGAATTGAATTTTTTAATGTTTTCATGCTCGAGAACTTTCAACTTTTTGAGCATAAATCATGGGAGAATTTTTTTCGTATTAAATTTTTCAGCCAATATAACTAATTTTCACATATTTTGTCTCAAATGTATCATTTTACATGTTTTTTTCAAGTATTTTTAAAATATTTGAAAACATAAATTTTAAAGAAAAAAAAGTACGTGAAATAACTTCTTTTTGTTGCCCCTGAGTTAAAATATGTACTCTAAATTTTGATATTTATATGGTGCCCCTTTCTTCGACCATATTTTCATTGTAATTATAAGTGTCCTTCAAATTCTTTGGAAAAAAATATTTTTTAATTTTTTTCTTTTAATTTTAGGAAACATTTTTGACTTGTATTTTAGACTTCAAGAAGCATAAAATATTCGTTAAAGTGAAATTCTTTACCGCATAAAAATCGTTTCCTTGGCTCATTTATTTGTAAATTGGTTGGAAAAATGGTTTTTACGTATATACTGGGTGTCCGCCGTTTACGTAATTTTGGCGCGTTTTTCAGAAATTTCCCGTGTAATAATTTTGATTGGCTGAACTGATTGCTTTAAACCACTATAAATAAATTCCGCCATCTCTCAATTAAAACTTAAAATTTTCGGAAAGTAGTCTAAATCAATTGGACATCTGGTATAATGCATATCAACTTGAAAAAAAAAAACTGAAAATGAGCTAGAAGGCGAATCAGTTGACAAAATGTAAATAATTTTGTATTTTCTCAAAGAAAAGGGTGCTTGCTTCCTGTTTTGAAAATTTCGAAATGAATTTTTAAACCAAAAAAGTGGTTTAGAAGTTGAAGGAGGGGTGAATGTCATATTTGTGCCGGGTATCTCAAACCTCCTACTTGAGTTTTATTTTACTCGGTACAAAAATACCGGAATTGGGGAAATTAAATTGATAAATTTCAAGGTCACGTCTTTCAAGAGAAGGAAATACTTTGAATTTTTATCGCCAACGTTAAGAACATAGACGATGGCATCGGAAACCATCAATTTACATCGGCTCGTGATTCTTTGACAGTCACCTCCTCCCTCTCGTGTCGTTTTTGATCCTAAAACTAATCAAAAATTGGGGTTTTTTGGAATAAAAAGCGTTAATTTTTGCTATTCGGAGAATCAATTAAGATGGGAGACTTTTTCTTGGACACCCGGTATGTACGTTAATTTGAAAAAAAAAATGAGATGAAAGGCAAATAAGTTGAAAAAAAACTGAATAATGTTGGATTTTTCTCAAATTTGGATCTTTACCTGATATTTCATAAATTTCAAAGCAAATTTAAAAATTTTAAAAGTGGTTTAGAAATGAGGGGAGAGGGATTACTATATTTGTGCATAACCACCTTAAGTTTCATTTAATTTAGTACAAAAATATCGGAATTGGAGAAATTGAATTGATAAATTTCAAGGTCACGTCTTTCAAGAGAGGGAAATATTTTGAATTTTTTCCACCAACGTTGAAAACATAGACGATGGCGTAGAAAACCATAAATTTACATCGACTCGTAATTCTTTGACAGTCTTTTCCTAATTATAAATTGGAGTATTTTTAGAATAAAACGTTAATTTTCGATATTCGGCGAATTAATTTAGATATTTAATACTTTTGAAGTTTCGATTGCGAGGTTAATCCGAGATATTGCGTGGAAAGTTCGTTGATCACAGCTTCACGGCTCCATTGAATTTTCGCTTCGTGGAAAATTCCACTTCGGCCTCACAAAACGTCGGATTTTGATTGTACAACTCCTCGATGACATTCGTCTAGGACGCGGTCGCACGTACGCGTGCGACCAAGCGACGCGATAATAGATCGCATCGTGCGTCGAATACGTTTTAATGTAACAAAAGATCGACTAGTTATTTCATTAATGATAAGCCACTCGTACGTACTCGAATTCACGCTAAATAAATATTTAATAAACGAGAACAAACTGAGGTTATTTAAATCGCTGCTTCGAAATGTAAACACCGTTAGCGAACAACGCTACAACGATATCTAACTTTAAACGATTCGTACTCTAAAAAAAAAAAAGGAGAAAAAACACCGGGCATAAATTATCGTTGTCAATAATACAAGCACACATATTATGTAATTGATAAAAACCAACAATAGAATGCAAACAATGATTAATGAATTATTTGATACGAACGACGAAGACGAATACAAGGGGCAGGGCGGATTGAAAAATCCAAAATCTAAAAATGAAACAATAGACGAGACTATACATCAAGGGCATACTGCATAAGTGGATTTTATTGTAGACTGCATTGGAAGGCCAGTAACGACCTACTCGCGTCGGGGCAAATTACCGTTTCTCTAAATGCTAATGCACACGTGGACCGTGAATCACGTGTATCGTGGGCTTTTGAAGAATCCATTTTTAATATTTCAATTCAGACGTAAGCCACGTTTCGAAATCGAGTAAACGTAATCAACGAAAGAAGCTATGATTGATTACGCGACTCGAAGGTTTCGTTTTGAGATGCTGTACGACCTGACACTTGGGAAAGGTAGGGCGTGTGTAATCTAATATTGAAAAATTTATCTTCCAATACGGATTATAATAGGTAGCTAAATACGTCCCTCTTTGGTGTCATATCGACGAATCTATTTGAATTTAAAATCGATTTGTTAATCTCGAGTTAAATAAAATTCCCATTACCGCGATGCTTGAAGACGTGAAACTAGTTTAATAAATTTGCAGTCAAATTGAAACCTGTTCGAAGTCCGAGGACGTGATACACGTGCGTTCGTAAAATTCGAGTGGGAAAATTTTTTCTTCAAATCGGTCTACGCGACTAAGCAACTGGTGCCTTATAAAGAGCATTTCATCGAAACTGCGAGGTTATTATGTATCCCCTTCGTTGACCTCATTTAATGTAACATGTGTCACAAATGGCATTGATAAAATATAGTCCTTCCGCGCCAATTCTATTTAGCACTTTTCCGTGTTCTCTTATCAACCCTACCGGCTTTCAAGGTTGTTTCCTTTGTCCTACTGTTCGTTATTAACGTTTTCGTGTATAAGCTACGTCGCGTATTAGCCCGAAAAACAAAACCGTGGTTTTTTTTACCCTCGTACATGACGCCGATTGCCAATAGTAAATATTTTGATGAGGCGTCGAATGGGGGTGGTCGCTTTTCGACACTTATTCGCGATTATTTTCAAATGTCACGTCGATATTTCGGATTATCAGTAAAAGTCAAGGAAACTCGATTATTTCGCTAGGATTGTTTTGTTTTTACGGAAAAGAAGGGTGCGTTGTGATCGTGAATCGGATATGAGCTTTCGATTGTGACCGAGGCGTTGAAGCTTGTGACAATTTTTTCTTGTAAAGCGCGTCTATTTCGTTGGGGAGTCGATTTAGAAGAGTTCTGCGTCCTTTGGCTGCTCCAATGGGATACCTTTTTTTTCTTTGAAGAGGAAATCCTACGGAACATATTGAAATAAAATTCAGAATAATTATGAGCTCAGGGTTGATATAAAATGGCGGTTTTTTTGATTGGCAGGAGCGTGACGTTCAATTATGTGGATTTTAAAGGGTGAAAAAATGAGTTTACGAAAAAATTTATAATAACTGAAAATATTCCATGTAAAATTTCCTACAAATTATGTTATTAACATTTTCCACGTAGAATACAACATTAACGAAAAAATCGCAAGCAAACTTGATAGGATTATGCAATTTGCAGTTTACTAGTGTTTTTTATGTCGAAACAGCGTTCTGTGCGAATAATGCTGATTACATAATTTATTGGAAATTTTATCACGAACATTTTCGGTTATTATGAATTTTTTCATAAATCCGTTTTTTCACCCCTTAAAATCCACATAATTGAAGGTTGCCTTCCTATAATTAATCGCCATTTTGTATCAAACCTTCATTTAATTTTTTTGGATTCCACTTTAATGTTTCCTAAAATTTTCACCTTCAAAAAAATGTTCCATTTAATGACGGCTGGGAGGAGACGGGATGCGAAACATTTCTACGCGAGTTCCTCAACTACCACCAAGGATTTGAAGAATTGTTCAAAGGTAGCATTGCTATAAAAAGACTTCTGACGTAAAAGTTTACCGAGTTGATTAAATAAATTGTTTTCGGGCATATTACTCCGTCGGCAAATAAGGATCGCGAAATTTTCTTCAATTAATTTTTTCACGCGGTACGTACAAGGTCGATGGGTAATTTTTATTATACTCCGAGCTCCGGTCGACGTAACCGACGTAGGCAAAAGGCGCGGGAAACGCCTGGTGAAAAACGGCCCATCGTTTTTTTGGCGAGAAATTTTCTCGTAAATACATTATACGAGGTAAAACGGTCGATAAATTTGAATATTTCGCCTTTGTTGGGCTCCGCGTTCTAGTTTCGAAAATGTGCACTTGTCGCGTGTTATGTTGGAAAATTTACGCGCGGTTTGGAGTCGGAGAAATTTCTCGCAGGTGATGTCGCATTGTGAAAATAACCGCGTAACGGATGTAAATTACGTCGCGGTGTAGGTGATGTAATTTTTCAACTCGCGAAAATTTCAGTTTCACGTGATGAGTGGAAATTCAAACGGAGTAATTTATGGCCTCGAATATTTCGGCGATTTTGCTCCACGACGTTGGTTTTTTCGGCGTCGTAGGGGAGGAGGTTTGAAATCGATCCAGAAGAAATACTCAGCGGGTTTTGGCAAATGAAACGTTTTGGCGTGTTTGAATCGCGTAGTCGATTATTTGTAATTTTCATTACGTTTTGCAATTCGCGGGGTGTTGATTTCGAAATTCTTGGATTTCGGTTTTATTTATCGAAGGGTGAAAAAACGAGTAAATAATTGGAAATGAAGTAAAAAACATATAAGGGTGAAAGTGCGACGATGTTTTGTCGTTGATGATTTTTTGAGCGGAGGAAGTATCATCCGATGTAAATTTTGGGAACCAATTTTTTCAGCGAGAGAAATTTACGTTAAATACAAAATCGATTAAAATGCCAAAATTCTCGGTATCGTGAAATTTTTCCAAAAACTGTGATTGAGCTTTCGTTTATGACATTTTTGCCCAAATTAGTGAGTTTTTTCTTATGAGATGGGGGGGGGGGCTTTTTACGAACCAAAAATTGACTCGATGAGTAAACTGTCAGCACTGTAAAAATGAAAATAGGCGTATTTTTCTGTATTATGATTTTTTCCATGTCTGCATATTTTAGATTCGAAATTTCGTGGAGGGGTTGACCTGTGATAAAAGTTGTAGGAAATTTTTGAGCATAATTTTTTTTCGTATTCAAATTTTTGAGATATTCCCCCCTAACCACTCCCTATAGGAATGAAACATCATTTAACGTAGCTTCAAGGAGACGTTATTATACATATTTTTTTGTAATTTTTCATTTCATTTTTTTAAAAATTTTTCCTACGCTACATTCTATTTAATCTTTTCCAATTTTTGAGAAAAAATTTTTCGGACTAAGGGTTGATTTGAGGTAAAAGTCGTTGAGAAGGAAGTTGTAGGAAATTAAAAAAGGCAATTTTTTGAATTCAAGTTTTTCATTTTATCTCTTCAAGTCTTCGAAATATCGCGAAAAATCTCATTTCTTGGAGCTAAAATCCCTCGAAATGAGAAATTATTAATGCAATATTAAAAAACCTTCTTAGACACTGTTTTATAATTTTTTTTTTCATTTCCGCATTTTGTTTTGATTTTCTTAGTCGTTTTAATATTTTTGTTCACGTGATGAGAAATTTTTTGCGATTTTCCCCATGTGACACGCTGCCGTTTCAGTAGCCTTTGTTTTTATTTAATAAAATAAAACGAACATTTGCTTACGTCATCGTCACGTCCACTTTTACACTTTTTGAATGTTTTTTTTAATTAATTAAAAAAACGAAGCCTGGATGTTGTTTTTTTGAACATTTATAACCAAGGAAAAGGAAAAGTTGAAAATATTTAAAATTTGAGGGTTTTTCGTTTAAATTAATAAAATGTTTAAAAATTGACGATAAAGAGTCCGTTGACCTGAAAAGAACGAAAAGCCCATCAGAGCGAAATTAGAAACTTTATTTCGAGGCACGAAGATTCATTTTATGAAAAATGTTGCAAGAGTTGATAAAACGACGACGCTCTAGCGACCACTTGGAAAAATTTGCTTTTAGCTGCGAAATTTTTCGTTTCTTATAAATTTTAAAAATACACGTTCTTTTAAGATTACATCTTTTGATAAATTGCAATTTGCAACAGGTTCCTATGGTCGATGAAGGTACCGGATTTATATAAAATTCATAAATGTATCGCGGTTTGCGCTGAATTATTAATGATACGACCATATAGAGTCTGAATGCCGAACAAAAATCACGAGTTTTATGAAATAATTCCGCGGATTGGAATCATAGGCCACGGATCGGTCCGCGAATATATTTGATATTTGGCAACACTGAATGAGCTGCCGGTGTACGCCAATAGTTCGATATATGATAAAACGGACTTCATCATCGAAACAGGTTTTACTCGTTGTAATATCTTAAGGTCGTACTAGCGCCATGATAGACAGTCGACCACGTTGTGAATTTTTTATAATTCGTTTTTGATCATTTCGTTTTTTTATTTGGTAATTTCGTAACAAAGATGGACATTTTTTACACTTGAATTAAATCCGTGGTGATTGAATGTCGTGGCGTTATCGCTGCAAGTTACGCAGATCAGAGGTAGAATTTTAACGACTTACTGACCGTGTTACGCGATTCGTGGGACGAACGAGTTTTTCTTGTTGAGATTTGTAAAATTGAAAATTATAAAAATTTAACGGATTTCATCGGCGCATGGTTTCTCTTCGCGAAGAATGGCCGGAAAATTCGGAAATATTTCCTAATGAGATGAATACTTGGAATATTTTCGGGAATCGACCAATCGACGTAATCTTTATCTTATCGAGCGTCAAGTTTTGATAAGCATTGTGTACTTCATCCGGGTGTTTCACTTTGAAAAAAATTTGAATTTGGCGAGATGGGAATATCTTTACAGGTGTTTGCAAAATTCAAAGTATCAATGAAATTAATTTGTTCAAATTTGCGTCCAAGTTTTTATTACGAAATGTGACGAAAAGTATGTAAATTATGCACTTTATTCATCTGTAAAAACAAAAGTAAGGTTATTACTCCGTATAATTTTTACAGCTGTGGAAATTACCATTTTACATTTCTAGTACGAAATCTTACTCCATTTTACACAAATTTTGTAAATTCTTAAGATAATTTTTCGCTTTTATTAATAAATTTTTGAATTTGAAATTTTCATAAATACAAATATATACTTTTTACACTTATTTCGACTTCAGGGTTCCAATTTCCGTGCACTTATGTCGCCACGATGTCGCGTCATGTCATTTGCATTTTTGCATTGGCGCGTACATTGTGAAATTATAATGATCGTAAAAGCTCGAAAGCTTCGTGATATTTGATCATCCTCGATGAGCGAATCTTTTACGATCCAGACAATGTACGTACGTGTGAAATCGCCTGATGCGAAATTACGCGTAATTTCCGAGCAATTTGTAGTAAAATTCGGGGTTCGGTACGTTTCATTGAGAAAAATAAATATCGAAGTGGAATGAGGTATATTTAGCATTCTATTCATCAAAAAGTCGATTTGAGTTGATTTGACTTGAATAATCCTGTTTACGAGGGGGGTGGAGACTTCAGATACGGTTTTCTCATTTTTATATACATAATTCATGGGAGTTCTTAGTCGATTGAAATTAAAAAACATTGAGTAGAAACTCCATTTTTTTTCCTTCAAAAATAATTTTAAGATGTATTTTAAAAATTCCAAGAATTTTTAATCTGCGAACAATTTTTTTTTGATTTTTGTATCCTTTAATGTGATTTGCACTTTGTGATTTTTAAAGGGATTTTCACAAATTCAAGCTTGCATACGAATTACGAACAAAATGGTGGAGTTATGAATTAACAGGTTGTTATATTTAAGGCTTTAAATCGAAAAATGTTCTATACAAATTTTATAATAAATGAAATTTTTGTAAAACGTTGATAAAAAAACGTATGCAAAATTTTGTAAACTGAATTTAATTTTTGGCGAATTTAAAAAAACGTTTTCACTAGAAGTAAGAATCCATGTAAAAAATTAGGAAAAGTCGAGCAATTAGTGTAGGATGATAATTTTGTCTAGAAAGTACTCTTCTTCGATAAAATAGGTTCCGAAAATAACCGGGTGCGGAGGAGAAGAGGGGTTCTAGAACAACAACGCGAATTCAACTATAATAAAAAAGTATTCCAAATTCCTCAAATGATTTTAGTTCAAATACCCAATCGAATTTCGCCCGTTTCGCAAAATTACCCTCTTTTCGTTGGTACGAGTATATCTTCATAATAAAGTATTTGATCGATATTGTGAAATCCTCGAGCAACGATAAGTCTTCTTGCAAAGGACGAACATAATCCTACAGCGGATATTTGGCGTAAAAAACAGGCGAATTTTAAGTAATCCTGCGACCCAGATCGGTCCTATGATTAAGGAAAATTCGTAAAATATTTAGATTCCTTCTCATCGGTACGTTGGACGAAACCCCGAGCGAAATTTATTCGATAGGATGAATTGGAAACGGTATCGACAGTATTAACGTATTGCACCATCTCGACTGTGTGTTTTTACGACCAAACGCGTTCGCGTTTTTGCACGAGACGCGTGAAAGAAAAAAGAAAATTAAATCGAAGAAGCGGATTTCCATTACTAAACGAGTGTTTTTATAAATAATAGGCTAATGAAATACTGGGCGTATGGAGAAATCAGCCATTCGTTGGACGTATCTCAAAATTTTTCGAAATTCGGCGTTTCAAGTGGTTCCTAAAATATAAACCGTTGATCACGTGCGTTCGACGGCTAATGTACGCATAAAACCGACGAGATTTTTATCGTCACGTAATTAAAAAGTCACAATAACGATAAAAGGTGTAAAATGTGAAAAAATTTTAATATTTACAAAATTTCGAGGTTGAAATAACGAAACCGGTCGACGCGCGGCGATAATTTGGCGCGAACGTAAACGTCAATCATTTTATTTTACTAGCTTTAGTACCACATCGTACGCCCATGTTGGCACACATGTGTCAGCCTACAGAAAACAATAGATTTTCATTTTCGCTTTGCCTCGTATATATACTGCGACGACGACGGTGCAAAGGTCATCGTAAATTTTACTAATAATTGACAACGCGACGCGTACCCGAGCTTTAATGGCTGATGAATAAATGTTACGGTTTGATAAATGGGCGAAAATATGCGGATATATTGGGTATTTATCGGTATTTACGATTTTAAGGTGGCGTGTATTCCGAGTTACGTCGAGATTTAGTTGATATGTCGAAGAATTATGACGTCGAGTTTTTTTTTAGTGGTTTTTAATTCGGTCATGGCGAAAATGAGATTAAGAATGGGCGCCAGCGATGTCGAAGAGATCGACGATGTGAGAATAATGCAAATAAGTGAAAATATTTTGAGGTGAGAAGTGCTCGATTCAAGGTCTTTTAGTTTCAAGTTCATAGCGTAAAATGTTCAAGATTTCATTAGGTGTGAATTTTTTTCGGAAAAGTTATAGTCATTGGAATGGTTTAGGTAGGTTATGGTTTGGAACCTCATGTACATTCATTGCCTCTCTCTCCCCATTCCTTCGCTAATAATCAATACTTCTTTTGTTAATTTAGGGATTTTAAGTTTAGCACTTGTACAAACAAGTATAATAGTGCAGATTTTGATTTTCAGGCATGTGACGTCATTACCAGAAAATATCTAGTTATTACTGGTAAATTACAAAATCATGGATTACTGTTACTAAAATTGAGTGTTTTCAATTACCATAAAATATTACAAAGTTATTAAATGATTCATCAATTCTCACTAAAGTCTGGTGATTACTAATGAATTACCGTAAAGGATTACACAATTAGTGGTACTTATTGGCGTAATTTGAATAATTTCAAGTAAATTACCGTGAAATATTAGAGAATTACTTGAAAATTTTTACAAAAGTTTGGTAATCAACGGTAAATGTTAATGAAATGCTGGTAATTACAGATCAAATACGAGTAGTTACGGGTAATTATAAATATACCAAGAGTAATGAAGGGGGAATTAAGATAAATTATAATTGATACAAGTAATTACAGGTAAATTAGGGTAATTACAGATAAATTACCCTTAATTACTGCTAAATTACCGTAAAATATTCTCAAATTACGAAATAATTTTGGCACAACTTCGATAATTATGTATCAACTGTCATGAAATATTACTCAATTTTCGGTAATTTTTCACAAGATTTGTAATTACGAGAAATTACCATTGGGTGTTACCAAATAATCAATAATTTTGAGTAATTACCTTAAAATATTGGCATTTTAGTGTAATAATTAGAATAAAATTTATCAGTAAAAATTTAATTTACAAAAAAATTGACAATAGCTTGAAATATTTCTGATAAAATTTTTTATAAATTATTATATAGACATTATCTTCTGCTCACAATTACAAATATACATTTTTTTATTTTTTATTCCTCCCTTTCCGTTTTTTCCATGTAACTCACATCTTTTCGACGGAGTCGAAAAATAGGGAAAATTTTGGAAAACCCGTTTTTGAATTAGAGCGCGAAGAAAATCGTCGAGTAGAAGTGTCGAAATAGATATTTCTAGTTTCTCGAATTTCGTCGGACATCGGGTAAAAATTCTTTAATAAAAGTAACGTTTATATATAGAAAAAGAACCAGATGATATATCCTCGATGTAGTTCACATATTACGCACACATCGACACACGGACGAAAATCTCATAAAGGAGAGAATTTTATTGAATGGCGAAACCAATCAAATAACGTATCGATAATTACGAAAAAGGGAAAAAAATCAATCTGTATGACGAACGAGAGGGATATTTTTCAAAGATATCGCCGACTAATCCTATCAAAGCTTTTAAAAGTTTTATTTTTCCTGTTAAAACATTTATTTTTTTTATTAAACTCTCTATTTTTCCCCTTTCGAATACCTATTTATTTTTTTTTTACTCAAAATCCATTGTATTGTTTGGCCGTACTAAGCACGTAGTTTTTAGGAAATAGGCTTGGAAATGTTTTACGCGACGGTGTCGTATGCTTTTGCTTAGATTGAAAATGCACGATCGAGTTTTCCTTTCGCCATGATACAACATGGTTTTGTTATTCAAGACGAATTTCTTGGCGAATGTAAAACTTGGCAAGTTAATTAGGAAAATGGTAATGGTGGTAATTTAAGGACCCCTGAATTTAAGCTTAAATGAGCTTTTTCATCGCGGTGTCGGTAAATGAAAAATTTTATGAAGTATTCGTTTCACATTTTAAACGAACGAGATACTTTGAATGGATCTTTTTTTCGAAGGTTTTTTTTTCTGGGGACTGAAAAATTAACGAAATTTCTTTTAACGTTGGTTTCGGTGTCGTGTAAAAAAAAACCCTCGTGACTTCGTGAATAGCGTATTTGATTTTAGTGGCGGGTTCGTTTTCATGGCTTCTAGGATTTCATATTGTAAGAAGAAAATATAGGTTCAAAGTGTGAATTCTACAAAAGTAGGGAACCGAGTTGGGGAATTTTATAAAAGATAAATTCCGCGTCGTAGATATTTTTTCCGAATTTTTCCACAATTGTCGACTTCTTCGTGGGTTTAAGTAATTTTTTCCACGTTGAGTTTTTTTTTTTTTTGGGTTGTAAATTCAGGGTGAAAATCCAATTAGTGATTTTTTTCAAGGCGATATTTACGTAATTGACTGCGAAGAATTTATGCGGTTATTTACAAACGGATCTTTTGTTGAATTTTCGTCGTTTTTGTGCAAAAGGTTAGTTTTAATTTTAGTGCAAATAAACGACGAAAATAACGGAGTTTAATTGGAAAATGTGAAATTTTTCTGTTTGCTCACTGATGATATTTTTTTGCTGAAATAATGAGATGCAGTGTTACCACGTGGTGCTTGGAGGTATAAGTAATTGATGTTTTAAAGGCGGATTTTCTTTGGCGTTGATTGACATTTGGTGGGCGTTTGGAGACATGTACGGAAGGGAGGATCAAATTTTACGCGAGGTCATGACGATTTTGTTATGTTTAATTTATTATGAATTTTATGGAATTATGTTTTATTGTATTTGAAAGTATCGTTTTTCTGTTTTAATAGAAAAAATAAATGGTGAGTGATTTTTTCATCTGTTCGTTTTATCCCTTTTCGAATTTTCTTTTTACTTTGTTTCGTTTGACCTTTTTTTTGTTCTTCATCTTTTAAGTGATTTTTAGGATGATGATGTTTTTTTTTTTGGTTTATTTTAAACATTAATCAGAAATGTTGTTTTGACTTCCGTTTGTTTCCTGTTTAGATATGGAGGAAGAGAATGAAGAGGATTTTCGATTTTTTTTCTGTGATATAAAAAAAAATGATGAAATTTTATTATGTTTGTATATAAAAGTACTGCAAAATCGTAAAACACTTGAAAGGATTTTACTTGAATCCCTTTCTCTCCTTTGCAAACGACTCTACCAAAGAAGTACAAATATGAGTCATGTTACAACTTGAATATACCTAAATTAGAATTGTCGATTTTGTTTCCAAAGCTTGTACATAATAATTAAAATTCATTAAAGAGCATAATATGAATGAAATTTATTTTATTGGTAGTAACACTAATACAAATTAGCTGGTATTAAATGCTCAATTTTTTTTTCATTTTCATTCTAAAAGATTGTGGGCAACTTGTTACGAAAATTCGTGTACAATTATAAAACAATAATAAATTGATTAATTTAAAGAAAAATGGGCGTTATTTTTGTAAGACGGATTGAAAAAAAAAAATCAAAAAATGTAACATTTCTTTGTAAATCCTATTTCGTCGCAAATAGCCTTAGCTGCTGAGCGACAAAAAATAAAGAGATTAAAAAAAATCTTGTAATTACAGATTTTTCGAGGTTAAAAATTTTTATTCAACTCTTTGAATTAGATGGTTTTTTACCTCTTTTTTTAAGCTAAATCTTCGCAGCTTCATAGCCCAAAGTACCAAAACATTTGGTGGATGATGAAAACACGAAAAATTCGCACCTTTTAGCACATTACCCTCGAATGCATTAGCTTAATTATCAATTTCGCGTGCATTTATGCCCCAAATATGACGGTAATTTGGTAAATACTCGTTAAGTTTAATACACGTACATTTAGAGGGTTTCGCAGTTCTTATAAAAAGAGCTTTCCAAGCACCGTAATAATCCGGATACTTTTTTTGGAATACGTTCTGGTTTGCGGTCACCGCGACAAAAAGCTTTATGTAGTGGATACTCGTGAAGAGGCTTGGAATAGAAAAAAAAAAGAATCATTATAACGAATATATGTGTTAACTAAGCCAACAAAGTCACGATGAAAAAGCCTTGTAAATTATTAAAAATTAGCCAAGTGTAGGCTAATTTTTAGGCCCCATTTACATAATTTGCCATATAGCGAAGCGGACTATCCTCGGCGAAAAATATTGTTCCGTTTTTATTGGTATAAAACGTTGCTTCGTGATGGTTTTGTGTTTTTGTTTAAGCAGGAATTATTGCGTGTTCCGGTTCTTAAAGTTTTAGTTAAATTTCCGTTCCGGAACCGCAGTAACAGCTGACAGCAGTAAAACAATGCGAATTCGAGTTAAATACTTTTTTGGGGGCCTTTTTGTATTTTTGAACGAATCGGTTCTTGTAATTTTAGATTTTTTTGTCGTCTCTGTGGAAAGGGATGGAGAATTTTGGCGAATCTTCGAGTTTATCGAAATATTTGATTATGAATCTTGGAATGGAAATTTTTACTCGATCGATGGAATTAATTGGCAGATTAACCGAGCAATGCGACGGATTAGTGTTTGTTTTGTAAACGACATCGACATAGTCGCGGTGAATTTGTAATTTGACGTTTGGCCGTGTTGTCGGGTTGCTTTGTGAGGTTTTTTTCCAAAGATGTTGGCCATTTGACCTAAATAAATTATGTCGTTTTGGTTAATGGTAATAAATTGCAATTGAACGCGACCTAATACGTGTATTGGGTGTAGTTATAAAAGCGTGGAAATTTAAAAATATTACGTCCGGTTAACGCGCTTTCGGATGAACGAAAAAATAGCCATTTTGCGGTGATAAGATGGCGGAGAATTTTACACAAATGGTTGATTCAATAAAAAAATAAATTTTATGTTAGAAGCAACAAATTTATAGGTAATTATAGAAGATTTACGTTAAACAATGGAATTCGGGTGTAAATTAGATCAGGAGTGATCAAAGTGATGAAATTTTTACTCCGAGGCGATATTTTCGTTTCATTGTTTGGTTATCTATCAAGAGAATCTTGCCGTTCGGGGCACAAATATTGAATTTATAAATTAGAATTTTGTGTTTCTATTAAATGCAAATGTTGATTCGTCAGAAAACTTTGTATTAACTCGGTTCTGGTGTAATTTAATCTTCGAAATGAATTCACTCTCGGCTAACTTAACACCGCGATATGTAGACGCTGTCGCACGTCCTCGTCCCCTTTCCCCGGGCATTCTTCTCGTTTATGGTTTATCTCTCTGTTATAATAAGAATCCATCTCGAAGAAAAACGTTTATTAATTATGAATCGTCGCTCGTCATAGTTGCACTACCACGTGAGGTCTTTTTTGTTCGACGTTTAATGAGTTATACATAAGAAGGGAGATTTTTCGTCGCGAATTTGAATTTTGGCTTAATGGGCTTCGCTATGAGGATCCCTTGTCTGGCTTGTTTTATGAATGCGTGTTAATTATGGAGAAGCCGGAGATGAGGCTTTGCGGAAAGAGTGCTAATGCGAGATACTAATTGGTTTGTGAATACGTGATGTATTCGGAAACGCAGGACGGTGGATTTCAAGTGGCGATATTTCGAGTAATTATCGTTTTCGTTCGAGTGACATAATTCCGAAGTTGTGTGGTGTAAGTGGTTCGCGTTGGTGGTGAAAATTTCGGTAAGAATTGTCGGTAAATAAAATAAATTGATTAGTGGAGTTGGAGGAGAAGAGATGGATTCATTATAATATTATTCCTGTATCAATTTCATAAACTACGTCATCGATATTTAGGTCGATGTCGTACATGACCTAATCTATCGCGATTGCTTTCTCAAGTGCGTATTCTTTCGTAATATTTTTTCAAGATGCTTCTGTAATTTAGTAATATTATTTTACTCCGGGATTACTTTTTGGTCAATATGACGTCATTGATCAATCTCAAACCATTTCTTTGCGCTAAAAAAATTCAGCGATGACGTCGTCAATCTATATAATATAGAATATCATCAATGACGTCATCGATTAGCTCAACATATAACGTGAACTCAATTGAACATTCATGTCGAAATATTTACAATTTGCTCGTTACAGTTGAAGAATTTCCCCGGAGGGGGTTGAATCGTCTTCGGAACTGTTACCCCCGCATCAGGCAACGTTCGGTGTAGCGAATCGAAAATACGTTCAAGTTTTTTCAAAATTAAATCAAAAACAACTTCGAAGCAGGGGAAAAGAATTTCAATTGGACTAATACTTTTCCCCATCCAAGTTCGTTTAATTTAGTTGCATAACTTGACTCTTGGTTTCGCAAAAATTTAAATGGTGACATCTTGAATAATTCTTTATTTTTGAGCTTTTTCCAAATACGCTTAATATAAGTTGAAAACTGTACTTGGAGTTCTCCCTATACTTCCTTCATATTTCTTTTTCGTAGAATAATTTAATTCGCGGGTAATTTCATTACCGTCGAAATGAATTATGTCATTTTGAAGAGATTTGCATATAAAAACGAACCAATCCTCTTAAGTTATCGATGTTTTTTTATTAAAATCAACGATATTTAAAGTATTTTTGTTTTTTGTTACAGGTAAGCATCCGATATATCCTCGAGATCGAATTTATCACCGAAACTGGTCTGAAAGACGAATTTATGGATTATAATAGTAATTCGGTTCAGCGCGTGTATTAAACGAGAAAGAAAATTCATACGTAAGATGTACGTACATTTACAAGTTATTTTCTCGAAACGAACCCCGAAAACGTGAAAAAATGGACACGTAAGTTTGACCAAAGCAAAAACAACCTTGAGAATTCTCGCCTCGGTAATTTTTCATCCTGATTTATCAGCGTTCCGTCAAAGTTGACTTTTTACGTACGAGGGCAACCGGCGAAATGAGATTTTCAAAAGTAGTATTTCAATATCGAACTGTGCACTTCACGTATGCCAAATTTACGTGTAAAAAACTAGCAAGAAATTTCAGTAATGTAATTTTTCTCATTGGTCCTGAGCAAAGCATGTTCTACGGTAACGTGCTCGTTTCGTATGTAAAACATGCACAATCTTGTGAAAAATATCAGTAAAAGTTGTGAAAAATTTTAACGCCAATAGCAACACGCTAGAAAGTAAACGGTATGATTTAGAAACATCGATATACGCGAGAGTAGGTAAAAAACTACGTATATGCAAACGCGTATATATAAAAAAGTACCCACCGCGAGGACCACGCGGCGGGAGGGGAGGGTCGACGCAACAAAAAAAGAAACCGTACGTTAATCTCGTCATGGACGATCTCAGGTGCACCAACGAGGGGCAGGGATTTTGGGAAATAATTTTAAAAACGGAAGTTAACGCAAATTTATAAAATGAAATGGAAAAGGTGAATAAAGTTGTTCAGGAAATTAAAACGTTTTATCGCGGATAAACCGAAACGACGATATTTTAATAAAACGTTAATCTTATAAAAGAACAGATATTTGTCAGGTGGCGTAAAAGAGGGGTTCGCGTTGTAATTTCCAATAAATTAAGAGTATAAGCGTGTCAGGGTTTCGTTGGTGAAGTAGAGAGGCGGAGAGTGAAAGCGTGAAAAGTGGAAAAAAACAGCTCGAGCGACATTTTTTTCTGGCTGTTGTACGTGGCAACGCGAACGCTCGGGGAAATGTTGCATCGATTTTCGAATCACACGAAATATGAAAGTTGACTTTTTGGAATTTTTTGCTCGGCGCTGCATGGGAATCTGCGACCTTGATAGGTAGTAGGTACTCTTCACGTCTCAATAATTCCATATGCGTTCACCTGTTACCCGCACTCGGTCATATGCTCCGCCTTTTTCTTTTTAGCTCAATTCAATTGTTCGTTGGCGTGTATTTTATGCATCATGCGAGTTAAGCGAGATTATAAAATTTCTTTTACAAACGTCGCGTACTTTTCACAACTAAAAATAATCGTCGAGTCGTGATTTTTCCTATAATAACCGCGACGCCGGGTAATCTACATTTTTAACTTATGTTTATTCCATAAATAAGGGGAGTAAAAAACATTTTTCATTTTGGAAAGGAAGTGTCTGTCATGTCCTTTAGATGCCTTCTATCTTCTGTGTGTATTCTCGTTTCACCAAGCCTGGCGTTTCACCCCCTCCCCGACATGACTTCGATATGACCAGTTTCATTGGTATCGAAGATTTCTCAATTTTTTTAGGGTAAAGTTGTCCGTCGATCGTTGAAAATATCGCGTCTAAGAAATTTTTTACCGCAGGATTTATCCTTGAGTTTAAATTGATTTCATTTGGAAGATTTTTTTTCACGTTTAATTGGTAATTTTCACGTAACATGCGTTAGTCACCTGTCACAATTGTAACAAATTAATTTTTTTATCGCCGCGAGCGTTTTCAAGTAGCTGCATTTTTTAATACTAATTAATACGTTGTTTCGTACGCCAACGCTGTTTGCAGGGTTGCCAATCGTGGATTTTGCTATTTTCTGTGGCGCGTTTTCGAGCGGAATTTTTTCATTGGAGAGAGATTTGTTGAGGTTGGAATTTTTTGAAGTTTTTATTTGAGTTTGAAAATTTACTCGAGAATGTTTGCGGACGAGAGAGAGGGTGATATGTGATGTTAAGTGATGGGAGGGGGGTGGAACATGTATTGTCAAAAATTCTTATTTTTGAATGTAAAAAGTACGTCTTATAATTAATTAAATTTTTTTTGGAAATTATTTTTAGAATAATTATTTGAATTTTGAATAATTTTTCAACTTTTTTTTGCAAACATTTTTTTTGACGACCAATTTAGTTTGAAATTTACCTCGGTTTTATAAGTGTTAAAAACGAAAAACTTGTGTCATTCCATTTTTGTTGATAATATTCCGGAAAGAACTTTTTCTTTTAAATATGGGACAATAAATCTGTCTAGTTACATTAACTTTCTTGGTGTCTATTTGGTAGAGAATTTGATGAGCTTCAATTGTGAACTGAGCTATTTTTTCGATAGAATCGTTCCTTTCTGTCTTAAAAACGAAAAACATCTTTTATTCAAAGAACCTTTTTCCATCGAACACGGGACATTAATTAGTCAAGCGACATTAACTTTCTTATAGTCCATTTTGTAGAGCATTTGACGAGTTTCAATTTTGAACTGAAATATTTTTTTGATAAAACCGGTTTTTCGTGAAGATACAGGCAAATAACTGATTCAGGGAGGCAAAAATTCATAAAATAGAGAACATATCGAAATTTCATTATGATTGTCCAAGAGGGAAAAATATCATGAAGAGATAATTGGTTTCAACAAATTAATTTTCTTCTTTTATTTTGCGAGCTCGAATGATAGACTGACTTTAATAAGGGCAAACTTTTCCAAATGGTATTTTTACGACATTTTAGTATTTCTGTGAATTAAATTAATTCAACCGAAATAAACATCTACAAGGTTAACGATCCTTCAAGTTTTCTTAATTTTTGGCCTTTTTTTATGTCCAAAATATAAAGAAAATAAGCGGCTTAAAAGTAGAGGTCAAAATGCTCTAGAAGGTTATTAAAATCGAGTTTCTTTTCATTTACGGTTTTTACTGAACAACGATCGAATTTTACTTTCAAAATTCATTAATGAAAATTTCGTGAAATTCGTCATTCCGGGGTTCGTCTAGTTTCAGTAATTTCTCTACGTTTAATTCCGTAAGTTACGATAATAAAAATTCACCGAAAATACAATGTGATGGGAGCGAAAGCCCGGAAACATGTACCATTTTACCCTTATTGGTGTGCGAATTTCGAAGTACTCAACGACAATGGTTTGAATTCTAGCTGAATATTGCCATTAAACTAACTTCATGATTCTGCGGTGAGAATAGTCGTACTGTCTTTATGTATGGTTTTGCGGATTGAATTCTGTGTACTTAGCATCTCTACTTATTCGACGTACTAGCCGGAGGCATATCGATGGTAATTATCGCGGAGTGCCCGGTCTTTTCCTTTGTTGGTGGAATAATAAAGGGCAAAAATCAACAAATTAATGCTTTGTGTGATTTCCATCTGGAAGCGAGTTCAAATAGCAGAGGAGCATATCCTTTGACGTTATAAAAGTTGAAATATTTAGAAAAATGAGATAAGAGAGTTTACGAGTTTTTTTCCTCTTTTTTTTGATTAGTTCTCGGAGTAGAATTTTTTGACAGTTTTTTTGTCGGGTTTATTTTAAAGTTGACGTGACACGTAGACATCATTTAGTGGAACCCTTTTTTGAATTTTTTTTTTATCGAATGCCAACGAACGAAGGCGTGTGGGGGTATTTATAATTAAAACGCGTACTTGAGCCACGCTACAAAGTGGACCCTTTGGAGGGGTTCGCGTCGGCGGAATAATTAGGTGAAATGGATTATACATTTTCGATGGTTGCGTGTGCGATTTTCGGCCCAAAGAGCAACTCGAGAGCAATATTTTTCCCGTTGATAGTTACGTGATAAGAGAATACGCTCGGTGCTGCAGAGACTCGTTTTTGACGTGCTATTTTCTTAAACAAAATTAATGTTGTTCGATGGCAGAAGACGTTTTTGTAAAAAGAAAGAGTTTCGCGATTCTTTTGTTGAATTTTGAAGTCTCGGTGCGTTTGTTTCTTGCTTTTTTCTTTTTGTATATTTCATTTGACGCGATGCCGCGACATTAGGCTGCACGGTTTGTGATTTATAATACGTTCGCTGGGAAGTTTGTATATTTTTCATTGCGACGATGGGCGAATGCTGTAACAGATAGTGTATTCCGGAGTGCAAGAAATAGGATAAATTAAAGTTTTAGCGATAAAAAAAATAACGCTACGCGTTACAAAGTAGCCGAATTTTCCTCGTTTTGTAAGAGAAACACCATCGGATAAGTTTTGATGCAATGGTAATTATTTTTTTGATTAATTATCCAAATAAACGAAGAGGTATCTTCGTGATTTAATACCGGCGTGATTGCGATAAAGATGTGGTCATGTTGAGATAGCGGATCAATTTCGTTAATTAGGTTGTTTCGTCGGGGATGTGTTTTCTTTAATTTTTCGTATTGGTTTCTTCAATGGAAAATTTTTCAGGTGCGATGAATTTCAATATGAAGTGTCGAATTGGCGGTAATTACTGTTGTAGATGGCGCTGGTGTTTTATCTCAGTTTTTAGTTTTTTTTTCTTGTAATCAGCGTGGATGAAATTGATTAAAATTTTTTAAGTTCGAGTGTTAACTTTTTTTCTTAATTTTTTGGGTTAGTGAGTAACGATTAATATTATAATTAATTTGAATTCTGCGTAATATTGACCAAAAAAATTATGTAGATTATTCATCGAAAAAATAAATTGAGAAAAAAATCTTGAGAATTTGAGAAATCGACTCTTTGCTAGGAAAATTTATCAGATCGTATAATTTGTTTGAATATTTTTCTCGATTTTTGATTCAATTGGAAATTTTGTTAAAATCCCATATTAAGGTTCTGGTTTGACAAGATTTTTATTTTTTTTTTGAATCTAAAAATTACTTGAGAAAATTTTTTAAATAAAAATTATTGTTTTAACGCTTTTTTGTGTGTTGTGAAAGTAGTGAAAAAGAAGTGATTTCAAAAATGGGTTATGAAAGTAGTGAAAAAGTAGTGAATTTTGTCAAAAAATAGTGCAAGAATGAAAAAACCCGAAACATTTTTGAAAAATTACACAAAAATTGTTCATTTTTGGTAAATCATTGTCAATTTTTCTTGCATTGGTAGCACTGATAGAATACGTGACGTCGTATATTTTCTTTCAATAAGGATATAATGCATTAATTTTTTTACTATTTGAATTTGATTTTTTTTTAAATACAGATTTTCATTTGACCTCGTTGATGGGATATGGAGGGAGGAGTGGTGAAGACGAGAGATTTTCAAAAATTTGGTAAAGAGGTAGTGAAGAAGTAGTGATTTTTCAAAAAAAACTCCGTTACATACCCTGTGGATGATTCGCTTTTGCAAAATAACCCATTTTTTTGAGCCATGAACCTATTTATTGCAAAAATTAAGACAAAAGTCATTAGGAATAAATTGAGGAAAATTTTTTGTAACTACATACTCTTTTTTTGTATTCTTACTCATTTTTGAAATTTTCCAGGAAATTCATTTTTGACATCAATAAGACAAATTCCTTTAGTAAAATGCCTCTTTCGTGTCAGGAAGCTTTTGATGGGGAAATTTTTGGAATAACTACAAAAAAGTTAAGATATATTTCTTCTCCAAAAATTTTACGTTAATTTTTGTAATTTTTATCCTTTTTATTTTGATTCCGATAAAGAATTCGATTAATTTATTTCATAACAGCTATACGAATCTCTTTTATACTGTCGTTGTTCGAAAAAAATCTAGATAATTACTCGTATTGTAGGAGAAGGAGGGGGATGACACAAAGAGCAAATTTATGAATCACGTAGCGTAGGTACGTAAAACGCCATGTGCCAAATTTCTACTTACACCTCCGAGACATGCTCTGCAGGTTCACGAGGTCAAAGATCGTACACGTAAGAAGAAAAAATCTCGCATTGATTGATGGGAAAATTCGACCAAAAATGGGGTAAAAATCGGGCCACGCTGTGTAATTTATTTTAAAAGAAAACGAAGAGAAAATTCGCTATCGAGAAAGTACGTGTTCGACGGAGGAAATTTTCTCTAAAGATTTGGTATTCGTGAGATGACGGGGTGAGAACAGTATCGATGGTCGAATTTCCCTTAAACGGGGAAACCATTTGGCCGCGGAATCGCCGCATTGGTATTATTCCCAACGGTCAATAAATTCTTGCGGAAGAGTTTTTTTTTCGTGGTATTGGCGAAAATGACCTTGGGAGATGCGAACTCGGATGGTTTTTAACGGCGTTCGTAAAATAGTAATAAAATTTGATAAATCGTATTGTTTCGGTTGATCGCGAATTTGGGAATTTTTTTCGTTATCTCAACACTGGCGGTGGCGTGCCCGCGTAAACGTTTACGTAGATACGCGAAACAGTGGCAGTTCTTCAAGGTCAACTTTTCAAGACTACTGGCAATACCGCAATATCGCCGCGATTAGCGAGCGACCGGCGCTCGCACACGCGGTGTTTTATTTCTTTGCATCGTGCTCGCGTAATTCTCTTTGTTATATGTACTTAAACATACATAAAAGTCTACCTAAAATGATTATACGCTGCGTCCGTCTGTCTGCGTGTATCTGCATATAGTCGATATACTCGGTAGTCTGCGTATTGTGCGAGCGACGTATGTAGTGCGGTAGTGGTTCTCAATCATAAACCGTACTGATAACGTTTTTTTTTTTTACAAATTGCACAAAGTTCAAGGTAGTCGTGTGTGTGTCGCGCGTATACATGCCAAACGTATGTAAATTATAACCGCATGCTATGCTTTGGTTTTTGGATTATCTTAATCAGGACTTCTGTAAGGATATGGAGTTTTTCTAAGGAGATATGGTTTCCTTCGTTAGGTTTTTATGTATTTGTTTGCGATTGTGGTGGACTGACGTGAATTGTGGAGGAATTGCAAGGAGTTAAAAATTCTTATTTATACAGTGACGCTTTTAGACGATTTTTCTGCAAATAAATCAAATATTCGAAAAATAGATGTATTTTTTTTTTAATTCGACTAAAGAAAGTAAGAGTAAAATATTAAATTTGCCAATTTGATGAAAGTGAAAGATGAGTTTTTTTACGTTTTGAGGTGTAGGGAATAGGGATCAAGTCTTTACTATTAATTTTAATTCGCCAATTTAGGATTCTATATTATATTCGAAAGTTTTGAACTTTCAGGTGAAAGTAAATTTGGCAATAGGTAGAAAAAGTTCGTATGTTCGAGATTTTCAAACTGTACTTGAATCGGTTAGTGAGCTGTTGAAATATGCAATCAATTTTTGAAGTTTTATTTGCGAATTTACTTTCAAAGGTGAAGAGATGCGACTATTATAAGTGAATTTTCCTATTGAACTAGATATTAGGTTCAAGTATCAACGAACGAAATCAAAATTCGTATATTTCAACTAAAACGTGACACTTTGAAACTTACCAATCAACACGTGACGCCTCTAAATGCGACACTGATCACCTTGGTACCTCAGAATGTTACATCTCAAAACGTGACGATTAGTGTGGCATCTTAAAACGCCGCTTTCAGAAACATGACAACCAAAAACGTGACGTCACAAGACGTGACGATTGAAAAAACACGCCTCTAAACGTGACGATCGGTGGTCTAACATCTCAGAACGCGACTTTCAGAAACGTGAAACCAAAAACGTGATGTCATAAAACGTTACGTTCGAAGTATTACGTCTCAACCCGTGACGATCGATTTCACACTTCAAAACGCGACTTCCGGAAACGTGATAATCAAAAGCATGATTTCATAACGACGACAAATAAAGTTTACGTCTCGAAACGTGACGATCAGTGTGATATCTCTAAACTCCACGTTTAGAAACGCGACAATCAAAAACGTGACGCCCAAAGTATTACGCATCAAAACGTGACGACCGATTTAATATCTCAAAATGCAACTTCTAGAAACAAGACAACTAAAAACGTGATGTCTTAAAACGTGATTAAGTGATAACCAAAGCGTAAAGATAAAGGCACTAGAAAGCTGTCAGCTTTCGGACGAATAGGAATAAGTAAAATCAAAAGGTCGGTTATCGTGAATGTTGGATTTTTTGCCTGAACTTGGCATTTTTGCTAAATTCAAGTTCCTTTTAACTTCAAAATTTGAAATTCAAAAAATGATCAATCTGAAATATGCATCTTGAAGTTTACCCCATCCTCTTTTATTTTGCTCGTCAAAACGCGGTACTTTTACAAGGACTGTTTTTGAAAAATTTCAACAAATGAAATACTGCATCAAATTTCGACTGGAAAATTTTTATTTTGAAAAGAGTGTCTATTTTATTATTTTTTATTTTTCATTCAACCTTCTCGTATTGAAAATTTTGCTGCGTTTATCACAGATTTTTTTATCCCTCTTTCCCCTCTTCTCTTATTTACTGCCAAAGATTCAAAACTATTTGATGAACTGAACTAACAAATTCGAATTTACGATTACCGAATTTACTTGTTTTTTATGCAAACATCGCGCAGTCGTGGAAAGAAGGATTTCATCGAATCGAAGGTGTTTTGATTCAATTTCCTAAAAATTACTTTAATTGCACGAAAAAAAAGTCGCCATAACAATTTTTATAACATTTTTGTTTCATATCGTTTAATTTTCTTAAAAACCACGTTGGCTCCATAAGAACTACATTATTATAAGGATGTTATTATAAAAACCGTAAAATCGTGATTTATCAAAAATAGAATTTATCAGGTAATGTTGCATGAAAAAAAATGACAACCGATGCCAAAAATTATGAAAAATTTTCAATAACGAAATTCTCATCAACGAAAAATTACGTCTGGAAGGTCGTTTAAACAAAAAAATAACGGTAATATCGACAAGGAGAAATGTTATCGTAATCCTAAAATATGTAAAATTGTCAATTATAAAATTTCGTAAAAATCAGCGTCGTAAATTTTTCGTGAGTCGTAAAACGCGCGCGAGATGAATTATTGAATAAATTAAAAAAAAAGCTTAGCAACTTCATAAAAATCATTATAGAATAATATCAATTTCGGTACGTCATGGAAATTAAAAATAATAGTTCGAGTTTTTTCGCGTATAATCAAATAATATATATTTGCTCCTAAACGTTATAAATTTCGTTGTAAATGGCAAAAATCGTTAAAATTCGAATTAAATTATATCGAATGGTCGATTTCAAAGATATCGAAGTCGTTAGCTCTGGTAGAAAAATCATTAAAAAATCGTTAAATTAATCGAATCGTCGAAAAAAATTACAAAATTGGTTAAAACGATGGCGAAACTATCGAAAAATACGGCGTGTTCGAGGGGTAAGAGGCAAATATGGAAATTCAGCCACGTCACCTTGCGGGGAATTAATGCTCCGGAGGTGAATTTAGGCGGATTTTCGTTTTTCAAAGATGTCGGAATAATTATGTTCACGTATCTCGTAGGTGCTCCTTATGTATAAGTTGCGAAAATGGCAAAGGTATTAAAAATCTTGCTGAAAGTGCTAAATATTTCGGCTACGATGTGGAACGACCTTTTGCGAAAAAAAAATCGGTCCCTTTGATAGTGCCGAAAACTATTTCGCCGAACGACGAAGGCTTAATTGATTTTAAACGATATGAAATTTCTGCATTTTGCGAGATTTTAATATTTAGAGGCGAAAGTTACCGTTGTTTTGAAAAAATATAAATTTTCGAGGGTGTTTACGGTGGAATTCGGTACGATGGATTTTCGAGTGTTTAGAAATGCTAATCGTGGGATTTTTTAGTGGGTGTGAAAGTGAAATGCGAGGGGGATTTACGTTTTTATGCAGTGATATTCGCGTAAGAGAGGATGTGGGGAAGGAGGGTATTCGAAATGAAATTTTGGTAATATTTCGTACTTTTTGATTTTTTTTTTAAATTTCGAGTTTTTCTTTATTTTAGCGCATTTTCGTCTAAAATACTCGCATGATTTCCACGTAGGCGATTTTTCTTCGAGGTGTTTACTCCTCGGCGAATGAAAAAACCACCGCAAAAATGGTAATTTCCGTTCGAACAAACATTTGTGAAAATTTTTCACGCCTCTGAAATTCCACCGGAGAAATTTTCAATCGGCCAGAAGCACGTAATCGATTGGTGCGTGTTCCGTGCGTATGTGTCGACAGAGCACATATAAAAGCTCTTGTGGAGGTGGCGCGGAAGGGGGGAAAAGAATGCGAAAACGTATCGTTTTAAAACAAGGCACCAAGCAAGGGGGAAAAATTCACTTGAAAAATAGCGAACAGTAGCAGGTATTTTTATTGGTCTTTCCTGTACCAGCTTTCGTAATCTTTGGAATTTTCTGGTTACCGTGCAACGAATATCGTGGATTAGAAGCAAACGAGGAGCATCTGTAACCAAAATGTTTCGTTTTAAAGTTACAAAAGTTGCCTATAAAGTGCCTAATGAAGCCTGTTAGGGATCAGCGTGTGTAATTGTGCTCAGCTGTTTAAATGCGAAGATTCTTTTCGGAGCTTTTTCTCGTTTTTAAATAAACATCGGAGTTTGGTACAAGATGGCGGGCGAATTACGGGTGAAATTGATCGGATAATGGGATGTAATGGTAAACCGATTGCGAAAAATTCCATCTCCATGGATGATGAGAAATTCGATAGGAAGTAAATAGAATGAAGATGGTAATTGTTACCGTCGCTATATTTTTAATTAACAGAGGTGAATTTTTCAGTGAAATGTAAAAATTACTCGGTTTTGCGGATGAACGACAAATTTAAATAAATTCAAAGTTGAGCTATTAATTAGCATTCGTATAGCTTGTAAAACCAGAAATACAAACTATTTCCTCTTTTTGATGTTTTCCGCAGTGTATTTTAAATACGAAGTCGTGTACTATTCGGTGCGCGCTTCTACGGCGTACATTCTTGCATTCTTTGATATACACGACATTTATTCGTATTATTAGCCTGTTGTGGTAAAAATGGAACGAAAATTGTATCATGTAGGTGTATATACGATTTACGATAAGAGCGGTTATGTTTCCCCTCTCGCGTATTTCGGCCGCGAAATTTACATATATTTGTGGTACAACGTTTGCAGGTATTTTTCGTGTGTAACGTGTTTTAAAGGTTATTACGACGTTTTCTAAATTAGGTAATTCTTTCGCCGTATATGAAAAGGTATTTTTTTTGCTGCAGAAGAAAAGCAGCGTCGGGCGCTTTCATTATTTCGTTAAGAGAAAAATAACGTTAGCGCGTTTTCGGTCGTCGTTCGACGACGGTACGTGTCAATGACAGAAGGTACACGCAGTCATTTATCTAAATGGATAATGACAGCCGTATATGTGTTTGCAAGTGGTAAAGTCTTGGCCTAATATCTCATAAAGACTGATTAATTCGCGCGTTTATAGCTATTTTCATACATACAACGCTACGAGTAGTTTTTGACTAATGATCGATGTATTTTCCATTGAAATATAGCGCCGTCGATTGGTTTCTGCGAACATCTCCGGTATTGGAACCCGAATGGGACATTTTCCGTTGAGTTTTAAAGTTAACGTGTCCTTGACGGAAGTGGTCATGATTTACGTATCGTCTTCGCGTATTCATTTGGTGTTTCCTTCTGGTTTCGTTGACGAGATGCAGAGATAGGTTGAGATCTGGTTATGAAAATTTATCTATTGAGGGGTAATTTGCGTGTTTTGTTGATCGTTGTAGTGGATTGTTGACGAATGTGGAAATTGGGTTTTGAAAATTAGTGAAATGGGTATTTATACGAAATATTACTCTGGAATTCCCCCTTCCGGTACCCCTCCCCTTGTTGATTTCTATATTCGAAAGTGCATGCGTGGTGTTTGAAAATGTTGCATTTTTTTTTTACAAAATTATTTAAAAATTTCGTATTTTTGATTATTTAGTTTTAAACTGAAAATATTCTCATTTTGGGGAAAAAATTACGCTGCTTTTCCATGACGTCATTACTTCTTTTATGAACCTCTTGATAGCTCGTTCAGTAACCGTGTTTGTAAATAATTTATGTTATTATATTTACTGTTGAAAATTTCTGTATTCATTAACCTCCTCCCCTTTCCCCCCACTGTCTTCAAAATTGACAGTTATCTAATAAAAATTGAACCATTAAGCTCAAAAAATTCGTTTCATGAGGAAGATATGATCGAAAGTCCGAAGTGATTGCAAAAATCTGATGTACATGTTATTTAAGCAAACAACCACCACCTGTGACCAAAATTTCAAGTCATTCGGTTGAAAATTGGCTGCATTTGTGGGGCTCATATCTTCCATGATTTATTGAATTTTTCTTTGAATATTCGTCTGTTTTTCAAGTTTTTTTTCTTAATCACTTTAAATAACATCTTTTTGTTCTGTGAATTTTTCCATTTTTTGAAGGTAGGTAAGGATATGTGGGAAGAGGGGGGGGCACTTCTAATATTTTGGAGAGTAGATCTGACGTATTTCAGTGATCTTCATTTCAGCTAAGAATATTTTATTAGACATCTCGTTCATAGATATTCTTCGTTGTAATGATATCTTGTCCGAGTTGTGGTGGGGGGCATCCTTCCAATTTGCGACGTCACCGAAAATCATTTGAATTCTTTTTCAAAATGATTTACGAGTATTCCTGTTTTTATGAGATGCGGGAAGAGGGGGCGCTTAATTGCCGATAAATTGTGATAAATGTTACCAAAGTTTTTGATTTTGAAGATTTACTTGATGTAACCTGTCGACAAAAATATTTGAAAAAAATTAAATAATAGGTTTTGAAACATGATTGATTTCTTACTGCGCAAAATTTTTTATAAAAAAGAATTTTTGAGCTATTTGTGACGATAAAATCGTGAATCAATCAATGTAAAATTTCTATGATAAAACTCGATTTTTTCAAGTCCAGAAAAACTGGTTTGGAAAAATTAAATAAGGAAAAAAATCGATAAAAAATGCATTATCGAAGTATTTTAGAGCATAACTCAGTTTCACGTGTATTTCACACAATACACATCTCAGTCGTTTGCAACGATGATCATGTAACAAGCATTCGTTAACGAAAAAAGCCGCAAAAAAAGAAAAAAAACCACCCTATTAACGTTTTGGTTCATTGTCTCGTATTTACTACTCACTTTTTTCTCGTAGAGGAGGAAAACGTTATGTTACGGAGGAAATTTAATTAAATATTGAAGAGCACGCGTACACTTTCGATAAACGATTGAATTACACTTTGTCATTGAAAATTTTTCCGTTGAGTCGAGTGGTGTGTTTTTTTTCCCGTTGCTTATGTTTTATAGGAGTAGTTTGGCGTTGAAAAATTGAATATCATTGATTTTTTTTTTTTGGTATTTTTTCGACGTCATGATTGAAACGAAGCCGAAGAAATTTGGTTGTGGATGTTGGAAGAATTATTTTGAAATGAGTTCGGTATTAACAAAGCCTCCTTTTGGTGGGAAAAATAACGAATACACATTTCGGATTTTTTAGTGCGAATAAAAGAGACTGAAAATAGGCTTTTATTTCGCGTGTACGTTGCTGCCATTGAAATAGAGAAAGCTTGGTGTATCGTTTTATAAGATAATTTTTGATTCACAAAGAGATCGAAATCGGTAATGCATCTAGCGACGGAGATACAATGCCTGTGTGTATTTTATGTTTGACAAAATTTACACAAACGATGCAAATTGGACGCTTTGAGGGTGTCAATGTGTTTATTTGAAGTAGATTAAGGTTGTGTTTTTTTGCACGTTCGATATCGATATCCTAATGGGTATTTGAATGTGGAATAATCAGTACGCTATTGGCGTTTCCATATGGAGTAGTTTTTATTGCGAACGAATTCTAAATTTAGGTTGCGTTTCGATATACTTCTATACTTTGCGAATCAGGTGGTTCTGTTTTTTCGTTTAAGTACGAGACTGGATTTTTTTATGGTTTTTATTTGAAATCCTACAGTAGATGGTGGTTCTAATGAAAAGGTTACATTGAAAGATTAGCCTCGAGAGATTTGTGGGGGTTGGATTGGTGTGGAGGAGTTGAGGGTTTCATTTAATGGGATGTGCCAAATGGTGATGGTGTCTTTGACGTGATGAAATAGGAGTAAAATCGAAGGAAGGTGAATCGAGTTGTTATTATAGCCACTCAAATGAAGCAATTTTTATGCAATTTTTAGGTACAGTTGATATTCGATAAGGTTATGGACCCCTTATAATTGTTATTGATTCAATCGATATTTATTTTTTAATTTTTTTGTCTAATTGTACTAAGAAGTGTTTTTTTTGTCACGAATGTTTTAAATCGTAATTGTATCGTTTTCCTCGAATATTACGAACCCTTGAAATTACTCATGTAAGTGGACCCTTTCAGCCTGTTTCGATATAATTACGAAATTCCATTTATGGCTAAAAATCACTATCTAATGGGGTTTCATTCGTGTTTTAGCAGAGTATTAATTTTTATAGATGTTCGTTTGGTATTACTGCGAGTAAAAATTTCAAAAAGTTATTTTGTGGAAAGCATTTGTAAGCTGTTATGTGAATTTTGCTAATAACGACGCTTTCGTTATCCCAAAAATGAACTGGATCACTTTCGAAAAAAATAGTAATCGGCAGTATCGTCGGATATCTTTTTCAAGTTATTAGAGTAGGGGTTAAAAAAAGGAAAAAATCGCGGAAAATGTGCATTAATTTTATAATTAAAAGATATATCGACGAAGATAGGAAAAAGAGAAATTTCGAGCTCGGTTGGCGGTCGCGTTTTGTCGTAAAATAATTTCATAATTACCTAAAAGTATAATCTACCCTCGGTAGAATTTAGTATTCGTTATGTGTAGCATCTCTTAACGGCCTATTTCGATTAGCGTCGTATAAACGGTACATTTATTTCGTTGATGAACCGCCGCCTTCAACTTTGTTCGACTTTTGGAAAACTTTAAACGAGTTTGGAATGGTTTTCGTGATGTAAGTGCAAGCGGCGATGGTTGCTCTTGACGGAATCTATTTTCATAATGACCGAAGACATTGATCTTGAAAGTGGAATTGAGGTTTTTCGTGCTCGGAATCCGTTTTCACGACGATCGTAGCGTGGATGCGAGGAATTATGCGAATGAGAATACAATTTTGAGTAGCATTGAGACAGATCATTAGCATTGGGTTCGATTCGAAATGAGTTTCTGGTCGTACTTGATTATTGGCAGTGTTCGCGTGTGCCGGTGAGATACTAATTTTTATACGGTTATTTCTTTTCGTGTACTTCGCGTTCTTAAATTAGATGCGGTGAATGTGATGGTTGGGGGATGTGCAGAGTTTAATTTAACGATGAGATGCATCTAAATAAATTATAAATTATAAATATATATGTGTATGTGTGTATATATATTTAGATAAAGAATATCTCCACGATGAGATTTTTCTTTATTTTGATTTATAGGCAAATTTTCATTTTCGGGGAAAAATAAAATTTTTTTTAAATCCATGTCGTTGTCAAAAATTTAAAAAATCTACTGTTGTAAGTTCTCTACTGTTATAAATAAAAGTTAAATATATTCTGCTAATTATTACTTGTATTGGTAGATTTCGATATTAACAAGAACATGCGCGCAGAAATTCTCCGCTGAGAAATAGCGGCTCGCTTGTTTCATCGCACCTACAAGTTTTGCAGGCATGAGGCAGCGCGTGAATGTTGTAAATGACCCGTTAGTCCTCGGTGGAAAATACCACTATGCACGCGAGCGCTTGTATTAAATATTTCAATAATTTTTCACTATAAATTCATCAAGTTTTTGCGTATTGTGATGTTTTATTGATTTTTTTTTACTTCTTCGTCATACGAAAAACTTTGACGAAATTGAAATAAAAAAAATTGCATTTTAATCGGTGATGAAAAAATTTTATTTAATTTTTTTTTCAATTTAATCGAGAAATTAAAGTTGAAAAATTAAAAGGTTCTGAAATTTTGGGCTTGAAAAAAAAAACGCGAAAAAGAGGAAACGCGTGCATCGATTGTATTTCGATTTTAAAAATTCCCTTTTTGCAAACCAATTTTGATTCTTTGATTT
Organism: Maconellicoccus hirsutus; assembly: GCA_003261595.1. NCBI lineage: Eukaryota > Metazoa > Arthropoda > Insecta > Hemiptera > Pseudococcidae > Maconellicoccus > Maconellicoccus hirsutus. The sequence continues at coordinate 6,915 of QBDW01005281.1, read as the reverse complement.
TTATTATTCAATTTTAATATTTCGATTTCGATATGTTAATTTTGATTATTTAGTTTTGATGCCTTGATTTTTGTTGTTCGATTTCGATATTTCAATTTCGATACATCGATTTTCGGTGTTTCGATTTTGATAATTTATTTTCGATATCTCGACTTTTACAATTTGATTTCGATTCTTCGATTTTTACGATTTGGTTTCGATATTTAGATTTTGATAGTTCGATTTTGATGCTTCGATTTCAATTTCGATACTTCGATGATTATTCGTTTTCGATGTCTTTAAAATTAAAATCGAATATTTTTTTATTTATTTTACTTTGATGAATCAAACCTGATCCTGTCACTTCACTGGGTCACAAAAGTAGACGCGCTCTTACAAAATGTCTTTATCATTATTCGACCCCATTACTTTTTCGATATAACGTCGTTTCAAATATATCCGAAAACGCGTGGTATTTTTTTTTTTTTCAAAAAAAAACATTCAGGGAAAGAGCTTACGTGGTACACGCGTATCACCGCAACGTATCGTACTATTTTTAGAATTAAATTCCAAAATCGATACACCGTTGAACCGCCTTTCGGCGGTTGGAAATGTTATCGGTGATCTAAAAAGCCCAACAAATGGCTTTTAATTACGCGAACGTGTTACGGGTTTAAATAATCAATATTATTAGCGTTCGGGGTCGGGTGGTGGTTTTTATGATTTTTTTTTTCGCTCATGGCGCGATGCGCGTTTTCATTCATAAACTGCGAGTCTATATACGTGAATGTAGTTAATCATTTCATCGATAACAAGCGCCTTTATATAGTAATTTAGCAATTTATTTGACAGCGACGTTATAACAGTTCCATTCTATTAATACGCGAAGCTCGGCAATTCGTTAGCGAAGATGTTTTTTATATTACTGTCAATTCGGCGGCGCGCATACGAGATAACGTAATAGAAAAAGAACATCGGCGATAATTTTAAATTTACTATCAATAAGTGGAATTTCGAGTAAGGTTTCAACTATAAAAAAAGAAATTCGGGCACCCTCGGTATAAAGCGATGAGGATAAGTAAAGAGGTCGTGATAGTATCAATCCCGTTGATGGGTTATTGATAAATGTAAATACTTTCCGTATTCAAGGATAAAGTCCCCACGAAAACTAGGTATTTGATTAGAAAGTTCGCGGTGCTTTGGCTCGTTCGATAAATACTTCCATTATCGAGATTGTATAAGTGGTTAACTTTAAAAGGGAAGAGTACGCTGGGTGTAATGAAGCGTCCGTGTAAAAAGGTGGTTTACATCGAGTCGTCCGATTAATGCGTCATTTTAAGATTGATTTACACGCGAGCCGAAGCCGCGGCGACGGACACAAAATTTATATAAATATTTACGCGATTTTAGCATCCAAGAAAAATCCGAGTTCAAGAACCGTGTCACACGAGGCGAGGAGTTATTGAATTACAAATTTTCGAGTGATACTCGACCATCGTTTTAATAGGGAATTTTTGCTCGATTTTATCGAGTGTTACGATGTACACATAACGAGCGTTATGATCTTCTATGTATTTTTTGCCCAGTTTTTCGCTCCGTTGCAGAAAACTTGGAAATAATTGTAACGTTTATAAACGAGAAATTGTTATTTCCCTTGATACGGCGTACGACATAAACGAATATTTGCTCGTTTCGCGAGATTTTTTTTTTCACTTTTATAAAGCCGCCATTTGGAGTTCGTTAAACGTCTCTTTATCGAGGTTCGCGTCCAAATGAAAGTGTCCAGTGTGCAATATGAGTTTTAGATGGCAATGTGGTATTTTTTCCCGCAATTGTATTGTATATATGGAGTAAATGTAACGACCCTTTTAGGCGAATTTTCCTCTTTAGGTGGGATTTCGTGAAAGGATTTTCTTTGTGATTCGGATAAGTAAATGGTGATTCAACTTTGGAGTTGGTGATGATTATCAAACTGAAATTCAAAAATTTCATAGATGAGGTAGAAGTGACGTAGCGCGAGAGGAGAGGTTGGTTTGTATCCAAAATGTTTTTTTTGCAAGTGCGCACGGTTATCAATTCATCCTTCTCTTTTTTGACTTTTCCTTCTCGAATTAATTGAATATTTGGTCCAGATTTTGATGATATTTGGGTGATAGGTGGATATCATCGAGAAACCATGACCAAAATTTCAACTCCTCCCCTGTTTTCTTGAAAAATATTTTTTTTTCATAGTTTGGTTCCAGATCTGATATATGAAATTCATAAAAAGCAAAATAAAACGAAAAATCGAGCACGAAAGTTGACTTCTTCGACCCCAAAAAAATGGAAGTAATTGTTAACAAAAAACGTCGCATGATTTATCATCAAAAAACTGATGGATTTCGAGAAAAAAAAAATTTTAATACAGATTTCAAGTGCGCGCGCGTTCATTAATACTTCCCACTGTGCAGTAGCGCGCCGTTCGTAGTTACGCGCCGCTTCAGGCATGTTACAACACGAAACATGAAATGAAATGGCAAAATCAAAAAAACGTTTCTTCGAATAAGAAAATTCGATTTATAGATGTTATGAGGTATCATGATTTTGTGTTTTCAAGAGTTCGTCTCGCAAGTTGATACTTCGTTATGGGAGGGGGGGGGGTTCATACTGCAGTTTATTGGCGATGAATTCACGGATTGTGAAAATATTGAAAACACGTTCATAAAAATATTGTAGAGCATAAAAAATTGAACTTTTTTACATGAACATTTCTTTTGTAAATTGTCGAGGTAAGAACTTAAGAAGATAGCACTACCAGCGCGATCTATTTCATCGCTATAAACTTTTGGAATTACGAAAAGCGCTATCCAATCACCCAGAAGATTTACAAAAAAATTATTGGAATAAAAAAGTTTCATTTTTTTATACTCTACAACTTTCGTATGAAGGTTTTTTCAGTATTTTCACAATTAGTGAAGTTATCGCCAAAAAATGCAAACGTGAAACCGTTTTGAAGCCCCCTTTTCCTCAGCTCACGGCAATATATCAATATTCATGTGGCGAAATCTTAAAAACTAACCCTTCAGCCACCTTAGGAAACCTAATCAAAATCATTTTCAAAATTATCCTCTCCCCTTTTTAGTCAATTTGTCTTCACCGCCCAACTCGTGAATTATTCAAGGTCGTTTACTTGAAAATAATTTTAAAAATATTCCATTGTAATTATTCTATCTATCGATGATTTAAAACCCAACTTGAAATTCATCACTACGGAAATAGTCATAAATTTGAAACTCCCTCAAACCAAAAATACTCTAGAATGATCGTTCACGTAGTATCACGGTCGTATAAACGAAATAAAAAATCCATCGCGATTTGGCACCGAGGGTGTGTGCACGGAGTTGAAAAAAAAAATCATAATTCACTTTTATGATAAATTGTCATTACGAGCATAAACAGTAGCAGCGATAAAAAGCTAGTTCCACTGCGGGGGTCATAATCAACAAGTTTAAAAACATTATGTCAAGGTGAAAATTCCGCGTATCACGCCACCGATATTCTAACCTGTCGTATAAGGGGAACCATATACTACACAATCCATAAATGTATCCCCCCCTCCGCGTAATTTTTTTAATCTTAATACCGGCATGCGTCTTTTCTATAAACATCGTTTAACTAGCTACACCCCCGCGTTGTTGGGCTTTTACTATATACGAACGCACACATGCACGATGGTAATAAATTCGTATAGAGGTATAGACCTGTTCTATAACTTTAGTAAAGCGACTCGCTTTTGCATATTTATTACCGCAAATAATAACTTTATTTTTACATTTCATTATTCGCGTAACTGAGGCGCTATAAAAGAGATGGCGCACGCCTTTGTATACGATGCGTATTTCGGCTGTATACAACGAGACTCTCATCTTGAAGTACCAAAAGATTATGATTTTTTGATGGACACGATTTTATACGATTTCGCACGAACGTCGTACATCTGTTTAATTTATCTTCGCTTTTGTTTCGCACCCGAAAGTTTCCTTTTTCAACGTGCAAGCAGTTTATTTTCGTGCCAAATTAACGTTATAAGAAAATTTATCGTTAATTTACGACTTACAAAACACGGCCTACTGCAATCCATATTTCGAAGGTTAATTCTCTCCATCGCGTTTTATTTCTCGAAAACCGCAACTTTTTAAATACCCCTTCTCGCGAGTGTTTTCATAAATAAGTTGTAAACTGAAAAATATCGCAGTTTCCGAGCCCTCTTCAGTTCCGCCATCCAATCGAATTCCACTTCTGTTCGTACAAAAGTAACCATTTATAAAAGTCATCGCTTTTCGTTGTTTCTCAAATGCCATTCGCTCGCTTCCCCACCACCGCTAACCTTTCCGAAGCGTTTTAATTTTACCTGTCGTTCTAATTATAAGATATATGATACCGTAACATGAAAACTTTTATTTTCAAATAATCAAACTTTTCTACGCAAATAATTTTTTCGCGTCGAGTTCGCGCAAAAGTTTCAACGGTGAATTTCTTTTAATCTCGAGGAGCTGCGAAAACAAAGAACCGAGTTCGACTTATTTTACCGGCGATGTAATTGTTACATCGTGCCTTTTGAATATCTTGTATTTTATCAACTTTTCGTAGAACGAATTTCCCAAAAGGAATGGGGAACTATTGCGAAGACGTTGTAGTACTTATATCGTTACTTTTTTTGACACAACAAATTAGAGATTATTTAAGGCACTCGAAATACTCATTTTTTCTAATGATTTTTCATATTTCAGGAACACACTGTGGTCGATAAGTAAAAGTGGTGAAAGTAGTGAAAAAGTAGTGATTTTTTAAAAGTAGTGAAAAAAAAGTAAATTTTGTAAAAAAAGTAGTGTGAAAAATGTTTTTGAAGAAATCAAAAATTGTTCATTTTTGATAAATGGCTGGTAATTTTTTACAAATTGGCAGCACTGTCAGAATATGTAACGTCATATTTATATTGTTTCTCAATAAGCATTATAATGCGTTTATTTTTTTAATTTGATGTCCTCAAATTTAACTTTTTTTAAGTATAGGTTTTTCTTTCAATTTGAAATTTGACGTCGTTGAAGAGGGGTGGGGGGACGGGAGGGAAACGTAGTAGATTTGAGAGGTTTTCAAAAATTTGGTAAAAAAAGTAGTGAAAGAGTAGTGATTTTTCAAAAAAAAATTCATTAGTTACCCGAAACACGGAAAGCAAATTTTTATTAAATTATTTCAAACTAGTTACAATGCAAAATATTAACACACACACCACCACCTCCCCTCTACCTCCTCTTTCAACCATCTCGCTATTTTTCACATCGATTATTAGAGTAAATTTCCAACTCGCTGGTTCATTCGACGCTACTTCCGTCTCATCGAGCTACGCGGAAATTCGGCCATCCCGAGGACACGTACCGCCAAGTATTTCTCTCGTTTGTAAAAAGCCTAATAAATGAAATTCGAGCACCCGGTTCCGTTTTCTAATATTAAAGGTTACCAAATTTATTCCCGCTACGTTAACACTACTCGATGAAAATTAGGAGTTTGGTTCCGAAAACTACGAAAAAAAACAGTGTTAAGGAATATTTATTAAAAAAATTATATTTATATTTCCGGTATTTTTTCTCATTAAAATTCTACATTATTTTTCCTTTTCCGAACTCAAGCAAAATTACCTTCTCGAAGAATCCCTAATACATAAAAAACATCGAAAAATAAAAATAAAAAATAAAAGGAAATACCGGAAAACGCGTAAAACATCTTATATCTGTCTAAAACAAATATCAAATAAGTTGAAGTTTTTCTTTATATATTTTTCAAAGGCCACATATACAAGTTTGTATATTGGGAAAGGAGAAAGAAAGTTTTCAAAACTTGAAAGGTTATTTTATCTTGTTCGATAATTCTTTAAAATTTTCCATTCGAGAAGAGAACAAGAGCTTGTAATTTTTATAACTACAAAAGAACATGTCCAAAAAGTGGAAAATTCCAGATGAAATTTTTTATGAAAAAATTGCTTTTTAATGTTTTTTAAATGAAAATATGGTTCGAGATAAAAAAAAAACACCAATAAAATGTCTAAATCGATAATAAATGTGATTGGCTTGAGTTTTCACCCAACGAAAGAAGAGAAAATGAGGCTCCACTTGAAATCGAAATTTCTCTAAAAAAATGGTCACCTCTTCCCTAAACCTGTTCGGAGCTTTCGATGGTAACATTGATCACTTTCGATGTCATTCTCGGATAATTTCCCGTATAAATTCATCTTTGACGAACGATCCCGTCGATACTTACGGAATACTCGATGAATCAAATATCACCAGGACTCGAATCGTCATCGACGTGTATAAAAAACTCGCAAGGAAATTTCGTTATTCAAAATCCACCCAAGCGACTGTATAACTTGGCGCGAAAAAAAGAATCCAATCAAACTTTCAACCATATTAATCGGAAAAGAATCGTTACCACACAACATCGCAATACCGATGGCGATAAATAAAATACGAACACCCGAAAGAATAGCACCATTTGTGCAAATTTCGTTGCAATTTTTATTTCGATTCCGTATAAAATGTCTATCAAAGGGAAAACTTGGCACACAAAAACTTACAACTTAAATCTTACCCCCTCCTTTTTACGTCGACTATTATCACAGCATTAAATTCGAAACAACCGATTGGTTTTTATTCGAGTTCGCCGAATAAAAAAGACGTTCTTTTCAACGTTGCAACTTTTAACTTTTTTACATGTTCAATTTGCGAAACACTTTTAAATCTCATATCCCGATACGAAAACTATTTAAATTTTATTGTTACATTTATCTTCGTCTAAACCATCGTTAGTTTGTTGTGGTAAACTGTGTATTCGAAAGTTAGATTTGTTTCATTTTTTCTTTTAAAACTGGCTTGATATGATTTTATTTAATGTCGGTTAATT